>SZWC01016345.1:16314-38395 GCA_023375785.1 Penium margaritaceum | reverse complement strand
CTCCTTGACCACGTGACTTCCGAGCGAGCTGCCACTCCGTCGCAGGTGTCGCCTCCCACTTCATCCTCATCTTCATCCCGATCCTTCATCCCTTCCTCCGACGATGCTAGCATACCGGATCTCTCGTCTACATCCGTCGCCCTCCGCTCCGTCTTGGAGGCTGTCGGCATCATATCGACGGACGGACCCACAGTCCCTCGCCGCACCGCTCGTTCTTGCACTCGTCGTGCGCGGCGCCGAGCTGCTCGTCTTGCACGGTGCGCACAGGCAGCACCATCAGTCGCGGCTGTGGGAGGAGTCTCAGGTACCCTGGCCGACCAGTTATATGACGCTGATCGTGCTGTCCGCGCTCTAGTCCCTGTCGCCCCTCCGGCTTCCCGCCTCACCCTCGAGCCCTTCTTAGGCGACTTCACCGCTGGCGCCAACCCAGACCCTGCAGCCGCGTAGCACTTCCCTACTCGTCCCCATCGCTTGTCTAGCGAGGCTGAGACCAGCCGCCTGCTGCGGGAGTTCAACTCCCTACACATGGGGGAGACCAAGACGGACACCTCCTACTGGCAACGAGCGGAGGACATCCTTCGTCGCCTTGGGACCTCTGTCCCACCCCCTCTGGCCGCGCTCCTCACCATGAAGTGCGGTGCCACCGACACGTACGCGGACGTCTTTGTGCACTACTCTCACGACGTCCTCTCCACCATGGCGACCGAGGGCACCCTCATGCCCAGGGCATATGAGCTCTTCCTCCGGATTGAGGAAGTTCGTCTGGAGTCTGGCCTCCAGCGCACGGAGGCTCTCGCCTCCCCTACCGTTGCCTTTGTGGCCGTCACCTCCCCCATCGCAACTACCTCATCGTCGTCAGGGAAGAAGAAGTGTCGGAACAAGAAAGGCAAGGGTCAGCAGCAGCAGCAGCAGCAGCAGCAGCCGTCAACCGAGTCCAGCGGTGGAGGCTCGGTCTGCCACAACTGTGGCCAGCCCGGGCACGGATGGTACACGTGCCCTCTATCGACAGACGAGGCGCACGTCATCGCCACCTTTTTCGCCAGCGAGAGCGCCGTCTCGCCTCTGCTGCCGTAGCTATCGCCGACTCTGACACTTTGGCCTCATCCAGCAGCTCCACCACTCTTGTTGCTTTGCCAGTCCAGCCGACACCAGTGCTACATCAGTCAGCGCCAGCACATTCCTCCTACCCAGGCTCCGGTGCCATCACCCTGCACTCTGTCTACACTCTCGGGTCGTCCTCCTGTGAGCGTCAGTTGGAGCAGTTCATCGCTCTCCAGCCCGGCTTGCCTCGCCCTCCTCCCTAGGGAATTGCGAGTTGCATCACTTCCTACTCTCCTGCCCAGCCCTGCATGATTGAGACTGAGCTCAGGTCATGTCCCATTTCCTCGTCTGTCTCGTCGTCTCCCATGGCCTCCACTACCCCCTCCCATGACGACATTGCATGGCTTGACGATTGGCAGTCTCGGTTCGTGCCTCCTTCCACCGCGTCCGCGTCCCTTGCTTGCTGCCATGTGACCATTAGCAATTTGGCGATCCCGGTCCAGGACCCTGACGAGACCTGGATCATCGACTACTGGGCCACGCATCACATGACGGCCTCTCGTGAGGCCTTTAGTTTTGTCGGTCCTATTGGAGATGTCTCCGGTGTCCAGACGGGCTCCCGACAGGTGTTACCTATCCGTGTTGTTGGCGTCGTTTGTTTCCGTGGTCCTTCCGGTGACATCTTTCTGATCGATGTCCTCTTCGTCCCTGGTCTCGAGCTCAGCCTCCTGTCCGTCACTGCCCTTGACCGCATGAGCATAGACGTTGTGCACTTGCGTGGTGTTGGCACTATGTCACTGCGTCCGTCTGGTCTTATCGTACTGCACGCCACCGCCCGTGGCAACCTGTGGCATGTACCTCGCCTCTCCTCCTCTCCTTCCGTCTCCTCCCCGTTGGCCACCATAGGCCATGTGTTTGTCACCAGTACGCCTTCTCCTCAGCACACTCGCCTCTTACACCGCCGCCTCTGCCACGTCCACTCTGCAACCGTAGACAGCATGATCTGCACCCAGCCGGCCAAGGGCCTTGACCCAGAGACTTTCCCCCTCCCGTGCCCCACTGATTGCATTGATTGCGCTCAAGGGAAAATGCACCGATGCACGTATCCTTTGTCTTCCTCCCGTGCGTCGGACCCTCTCGACCTTGTCCATTCCGACGTCATGGACCCTCTCCCCACCGAGTCCGTCGGCGAGCACGGCCGCTATGTCCTCACACTCACTGAGGACTATTCTCGCTACCAATGGGTCTTCTGCCTTTGGCAGAAGAGCGATGTTTCCCGAGCCATCCAAGACTGGCTTGTCATCGCGGATCGCAATCGTGGCCGCTCTCTTTGCCGCTTTCACTCCGATCGCGGTGGTGAGTACATGGGTGAGGTCACAACCTTTCTCGCCTCCCACGGGATCCACCATGAGACACTTGCGCCCTGCACGCTCGCCCAGAACATTGTCTCCGAACGGTGGAACCGTACCATGGCCGACATAGTCCGCACCATGCAGGTCGAGTCCGGTCTCTCCGCTGGCTTCTATTTTGAAGCCATGGCCTATATGACCTAGGTCTTGAACCAGATTCCCCACGGTCCCCTTCCTCGCCAGTCCACGCCGTACCAGCATTGTTGCAATCAGCAAGCTGACCTCCGCCCCGCTCGCATCTTGCGTTGCGTGGCCATTGTATGGCTGCCCGCCCCGCAGCAGGGAGGCAAGCTCGCCCCCCGCAGACGTCCCTGTACCTTCCTCGGTGTCTCTCGTCAATCGAAGGCCTAGCGCTTCTGGGATCCCTCCCGGCGCTACATCATCGAGTCCCAAGATGCCCTTTTCTTCGAGGACCTTTTTCCTCGCAACCTCATTCGCTCCAGCTCGTCCGTGTCTATCCTGTCGCGGGGGGGAGTGGTGAGTCCGTCCTCCATCCTGCCGCTTCCGGTGGCACATCCCTTAGTCCCTCTAAGCCGGCAACCCCAATCGCGTCCGCTGGACCCTCTGGGCCGGCGGCCCCAGTCGTGTCCACTGGTCCCTCTGAGCCGGCAGCCCTAGTCGCCTTTGCTGGTCCATTCGGATCAGTAGCCCCAGTCGCGTCCGCTGGTCCCTCCGGGCCGGCGGCCCCAGTCGTGTCCACTGGTCCCGCTCAATCGGCAGCCCCCGTCGCCTCTGCAGGTCCCTCAAGACTAGGAGCCCCAGTCGCGTCCGCTGGCCCCTCCGGGCCGGCGGCCCCAGTCGTGTCCACAGGTCCCTCTGAGCCGGCAGCCCCAGTCGCCTCTACTGGTCCCTCCAGACCAGCAGCCCCAGTCGCGTCCGCTGGCCCCTTCCGGCCAGCAACCCTAGACGCGTACGGTAGTCCCTCCGGGCCGGCAGCCCCAGACGCGTCCGCTAGTCCCTCCAAGACAGCAGCTCCAATTTCACCCGCTGGCCCCTCCGGGCCAGCGGTCTCAGTCGCATCCGCCACCCCCTCCGGGCCAGCAACCCCGTACGCCTCCATTAGCCCATCTGACTTAGTGCCATCGCCTACCTTGCCACGCTACACATGTGGCCCAAGTGGCAGCCTCCGACCCAATCCGTCGGTGAGCGCGCAGACCGTCGCACCGCGCTCCGTGGCGCCTCGACCCCTCGTGGCCCCACGTGTCTCCTCCGCTCCCACGGTCGTGAGTGGGCACCCTAACACGAAGGCCCTCGGCTTGACAACCTCGGCCATCATTGCAGACCTCCACCCGGGCTCCGTACTGGGCTACGCCATGCTTCATCACAAGCATCGGCACGCTGTTGTGGCTGCACTCGCGCGCATCCCACCTGGGACTTGAGATGCACACGCTCTCTCAGTCTACTCCACAGCACGCCCGAAGGACCCTACCACCCTGCGTGAGGCACGAGCCTCTCCTGAGGTCGCACATTGGGACGCAACCTACACCAATGAGCTCGTCGCTATCCGACAGCACCATGTGTACGACCTCGTCGACCTTCCTCCAGGTCGGATGGCCATCGGCGCCAAGTGGGTCTTTCGACGCAAGTGGAAGCCCGACGTGTCCTTGGACAAGTACAAGGCCCGCCTTACGGCCAAGGGATTTTCCCAGATTCCTTGGGTCGACTACGACCTGATCTTTGCTCCAGTTGGCCGGTTCTCCACTAGCCGGGCGCTCTTAAGCCTGGTCGCCCAGCATGGGTGGGAGCTGCATCAGATGAATGTGAGCAACGTATTTCTCCATGGTTCACTGGAGGGTGACGAGCTCTATATGGTGCAGCCCGTAGGCTTTGACGATGGCACTAAGAGAGTCTAGCGACTGCGTAAGGCCCTCTATGGCCTGAAGCAGTAGCCTCTGTGTTGGAACCAAGAAATCAGCGGCACGCTCCTTCGTGGCGGACTCCAGCGTAGCACCGCTACCCCCGCATTGTTTGTCAGACCGCGAGGCCACACTTTCACCGCTGTTCTGGTTTACGTCGACGGTCTCCTCATTACGTCGCCTGACACAGCTGCCATCCAGCGTATCAAGGACATGCTGCACGCCGCCTACCAGATGAAGAATCTTGGATCTGCCGGAATCTTCCTAGGCATGGAGCTCGAGCATGATCGCTCCCAGGGCGTCCTGCACATCCACCAGGCCGCCTATGTGCACACGCTGTCCACCCGTTTTGCGGAGGACCTACCACTCGTGGCGAGCGCATCCTCACTCATGTCACCCGATGGTCAGGTGAAGCTGAAGAGTCCTGACTTAGCTGTTGTAGGGGAGCCAGTTGACCTGACCACGTACCTGCGAGTCATCGGGTCACTGATGTTCCTGGTGACGATGACGCGCCCAGACATCGCGTTCGCCGTCAACCTCCTGGCCCAGTTTTCTCAGGAGCCGCGTCACCTCCACTACGAGGCCGCGATCCGAGTACTGCGCTATGTCGTCTCGACTCCTCGGCGAGGTCCCATGTTCCGCCATCAGCCGTCTGTTGTCGCGGTTAGCTACATCGACAGTGACTGGGCTAGCACTCCGGACGGTAAGAGTCGCACAGGCTAGATTTTTCTGACTAGCGGCACAGCTGTGTCCTGGCGTAGTGGCAAGCAGGGGTGCATTGCACGCAGCATTGCTGAAGCTGAGAGCTAGAAAACCTAGGCAGCAGGTTGGGGCAGTGGTGTTGTTGATGCAGCGTGCGGGCTTCCATGCTCGTGGCTTAAGTTTGCTGCCCCCTCATTCTACTGCTCTAGTGTCTAAGTCTGGAAGCTCTGGGTTTGTTACTCAGAAACGCACGCGCCAGTGTTAGCGCCAGAATGCAGCTAAAAACTGAAAGTGCCTGATTAGGAATGAATAACGAGCAACAATGGGAGACCCCTCCAAGTTCTAGCTCCCCCCCACTAGTGTAGAACTTGTTACTCAGCTAATCAGCCAATCAGTAAATAGTCCTAGACCTATATTCCAGTAGGCAGGGTTTTCTCCGTGAGCCCTGCCAGACGCCCGACACACCAAAACCCGGGCGTTGTCCGTTTTGCCTAAAAACTAGACCATACAATAATACCAATGCTGCAAACGCAGTCATGTGGTCAGAATCAGCTAGAAAAATAGCAGCAAGGATTTATGGCTGCCCAAACCCAGGCAATGCCTACGACAGTCAGCGATGCCAAACAAGGCCATACAGCAGGAGACCTAGACCCTAGGCACTGCATGATGCTGCAGACGCAATGCCACAACCAGACACATCGCTAGGTGCATGGAGACAGCATTTGCAGTGACAGTGACCGCCGGCGGCCCGACCGCCGAGGAGGCCTGCCGATGCAGCTGAGCGCATCGCCAGAGGGAGGAGGCTCCAACGAAGGGTGAGTGGGTCTCCGCGTGTGTCGGCTCCACCGAGCGACACTCCAGCGGCATGACATCTCGCCGTCAGTCATCTGCACACTGATGTACACAAGCGAGGAGGAAACAACGGAGTACAATGAGAGATGGATGAAAACCTACACTCCTCTGAGCCGACAGCCCCAGTCGCCTCTACTGGTCCCTCCAGACCAGCAGCCCCAATCGCGTCCGCTGGCCCCTTCCGGCCAGCAACCCTAGACGCGTACGGTAGTCCCTCCGGGCCGGCAGCCCCAGTCGCGTCCGCTAGTCCCTCCTGGCCGGCAGCTCCAATTGCACCCGCTGGCCCTTCCGGGCCAGCGGTCTCAGTCGCATCCGCCACCCCCTCCGGGCCAGCAACCCCGTCCGCCTCCATTGGCCCGTCTGACTTAGTGCCATCGCCTACCCTGCCACGCTACACACGTGGCCCAAGTGGCAGCCTCGGTGACAGAACCAAGAAATCAGCAGCACGCTCCTTCATGGCGGGCTCCAGTGTAGCACCGCTGACCCCGCACTGTTAGTCAGTCCGTGAGACCAGACTTTCGCCGCTGTTCTGGTTTACGTCAACGATTTCCTCATTGCGTTGCCAAGCACGGCTGCCATCCAGCGTGTAAAGGACTTGCTACACGCCGCCTACTAGATGAAGGATCTTGGATCTGCCAGAGTCTTCCTGGGCATGGAACTCGAGCATGATCGCTCCCAGGGCGTCCTGCACATCCACCAAGCCGCCTATGTGCAGACGCTGTCCGCCCACTTTGCACAGGACGTGCAACTCGTGCCGAGCGCATCCTCACCCATGTCACCCGATGGTCAACTGAAGCTGAAGAGTCTTGACCGAGCTGTTATGGGGGACCTAGTTGAGCTGAGCGCATGGCCAGAGGGAGGAGGCTCCAGCGAAGGGTGAGTGGGTCTTCGCGTGCGTCGGCTCCACCGAGCGACACTCCAGCAACATGACGTCTCGCCGTCTGTCATCTACACGGTGGAACATGAGAACTCGCCGAGGAGTCGAGACGACATAGCGCAGTACTCGGATCGCGGCCTCGTAGTGGAGGTCACGCGGCTCCTGAGAAAACTGGGCCAGGAGGTTGACGGCGAATGCAATGTCTAGGCGCGTCATCGTTGCCAGGATTATCAGTGACCTGATAACTAGAAGGTACGTGGTCACGTCAACTAGGTCCCCCATAACAGCTCGGTCAGGAATCTTCAGCTTCACCTGACCATTGGGTGACATGGGTGAGGATGCGCTCGGCATGAGTTGCAGGTCCTCTGCATAGTGCGTGGACAGCGTCTGCACATAGGCGGCCTGGTGGATGTGCAGGACGCCCTGGGAGCGATCATGCTCGAGTTCCATGCCCAGGAAGACTCTGGCAGATCCAAGATCCTTCATCTGGTAGGCGGCGTGCAGCAAGTCCTTAACACGCTGGATGGCAGCCGTGCTTGGCAACGCAATGAGGAGATCGTAGATATAAACCAGAACAGCGGCGAAAGTCTGGTCTCACAGACTGACTAACAGTGTGGGGTCAGCGGTGCTACGCTGGAGCCCGCCACGAAAGAGCGTGCTGCTGATTTCTTGGTTCCAGCACAGAGGCGACGGCTTCAGGCCATAGAGGGCCTTATGCAGTCGCCAGACTCAGTGCCATCGTTGAAGCCTGGGGCCTACACCATAAAGAGCTCCTCACCCTTCAGTGAACCATGGAGAAAAGCGTTGCTCACATCCATCTGATGCATTTCCCACCCATGCTGGGCAACCAAGCTGAAGAGCGCCCGGCTAGTGGAGAACCGGCCAACTGGGGCAAAGATCAGGTCGTAGTCGACCCCATGAATCTGGGCAAATCCCTTGGCTGTAAGGCGGGCCTTGTACTTGTCCAAGGACCCATTGGGCTTCCACTTGCGCCGAAAGACCCACTTGGCACCAATCGCCTTCCGACCTGGAGGAAAGCCGACGAGGTCGTACGCATGGTACTGTCAGATAACGTCTAGCTCATCGGCAAATGCAGCGTCTCAGTGTGCGACTAGAGGACAGGCTCGTGCCTTACGTAGGGTGGCTGGGTCCTCCGAGCGTGCTATGGAGTGGACTGAGAGAGCGTGTACTGTCTCGAGCCCCATGTGGGATGCGCGCGAGTGTAGCCACGACAGCGTGCCGATGCTCGTGATGAAGCATGGCATAGCCCAGTGCGGAGCCCGGGTGAAGGTCTACAATGATGGCCGAGGTGGTCAAGCCAAGGGCCTTGGTGCAAGGGTCCCCACTCACGACCGTGGGAGTAGAGGAGACACGTGGGGCCACGGGGGGTCGAGGCACCACGGAGCGCGCTACGACGGTCTGCGCACTCACCAACGGTCTGGGTCGGAGGTTGCCGCTTGGGCCATGTGTGTAGCGTGGCAGGGCACGCGATGGCACTCAGTCCGACGGGCCAATGGAGGTGGACGGGGTTGCTGGCCCGGAGGGGCCAGCGGGCGCGACTGGAGCAACTGGCCTGGAGGGACCAACAGACGCGACTGGGGCTGCCGGCCCAGAGGGACCAGCGCACGCGACTGGGGCTGCCGGCTCAGAGGGACCAGTGGACACGATTGGGGCTGCCGGCCCGAAGGGACCAGCAGACGCGACTGGGGCTGCCGGCTCAGAGGGACCAGTGGACACGACTGGGGCTGCCAGCCCGGAGGAACCAACGGATGCGACTTGGGCTACCGGCTCAGAGGGACCACTGGACACGACTTGGGCTGCCAGCCTAGAGGGACCAGCGGACCCGACTAAGACTGCTGGCCCGGAGGGTCCAGTAGACGCAACTAAGGCTTCTAGCTCGGAGGGACCAACGGACGCGACTGGGGCTGCCGGCTGAGAGGGACCAGAGGACACGATTGGGGCTGCCGGCTCCAAGGGACCAACGGACGTGATTAGGACTGATGGCCCGGAGGGACCAGCAGACGCGACTAAGAGTGCTAGCCCGAAGGACCAGCAGACGTGACTTGGGCTGTTTGCTCTTAGGGACTGAGGGATGTGTTACCTGGAGGCGGCAGGACGGAGGACGGACTCACCACTCCCCCACGCGACGGGATAGACACGGACGAGCAGAATCGGATGAGGTCACGAGGAAAGAGGTCCTCAAAGAAGAGGGCATCCCGAGACTCAACGATATGGTGCCGGGAGGGATCCCATAAGCACCAGGCCTTTGACTGACAAGAGAAACCAAGGAAGGTGTAGGGACGTCCGCGGGGGGCGAGCTTGCCACCCTGCTGTGGGACGGGCACCCACACAATGGCCACGCAACCCCAGAAGCGAGCCAGGCGGGGGTCAGCTCGCTGACCGCACCAATGCTGGTACGGCGTGGACTGGCGGGGAAGGGCAGCCTTGGGGAATTTGGTTTGAGACCCAGGTCATGTTGGCCATAGCTTCAAAATACAAGCCATCGGAGAGACCGAACTGGGCCCGCATGGTGCGGATGGCGTCGGCTATGGTACGGTTCCACCGTTTGGAGACACCGTTCAGGGCGGGCGTGTAGGGCACAGATGTCTCATGGTGGATCCCGCGAGAGGCGAGAAAGGTCGTGGCCTCACCCATGTACTCACCACCGCGATCGGAGCGAAAGCGGCAAAGAGAGCGGTCACACTCGCGGTCCGCAAGGACAAGCCAGTCCCGGATGGCTCGGGTGACATCGCTCTTCTGCCGAAGGCAGAAGACCCAGCGATAGCGAGAATAGTCGTCACTGAGGGTGAGGACATAGCGGCCGTGCTCGCCAACGGGCTTGGTGGGGAGAGGGCCCATGACGTCGGAATGGACAAGGTCGAGAGGGGGGGACGCACGGGAGGAAGACAAAGGGTTCATGGACCGGTGCATCTTCCCCTGAGGGCAATCAATGCAATCAGTGGGGCACGAGAGGGGGCCGGCTGGGAGCAGAGCATGCTTTCTACGACGGCAGAGTGGACATGATAGAGGCGGCGGTGCAAGAGGCAAGGGGGCTGAGGAGAAAGCGTACTCGTGACAAACACATGGCCTGTGGCGGCCGACGGGGAGGAGACGGAAGGAGAGGAGGAGAGGCGACGTACATGCCACAGGTTGCCACGGGCGGTGGCCTACAGTACGACAAGACCAGACGGACGCAACAACACAGTGCCAACACCACGCGAGTGCACAACGTCCATGCTCATGCATTCAAGGGCAGTGACGGAGAGGAGGCTGAGCTCGAGACCAGGGACGAAGAGGACATCGGTCAGAAAGATGTCACCGGAAGGACCACGGAAACGAACGACGCCAACACCACAGACAGGCAACACCTGTCCAGAGCCTGTCTGGACACCGGAGACATCGCATACAGGACCGAGCATACTAAAGCCCTCACGAGAGGCCGTCATGTGATGCTTGACCCCGGAGTCGATGATCCAAGTCTCGACAGGGTCCTGGACCGGGGTCGCCAGATCGCTAACAGTCACATGGCAGCAAGCAAGGGACGCGGACGCGGTGGAAGGAGGCGCGAACCGAGACTGCCAATTGTCAAGCCATGCAACGTCATCATGGGAAGGGGTAGCGGAGGCCATAGGAGAGGACGAGAGATATGAGGAAACGGGACACGACCGTAGCTCAGTCGCAGTCATGTATGGCTGGGCAGGAGAGCAGGAAGTGATGCAACTCGCACTTCCCTAGAGAGGAGGGCGAGGTAGGCCAAGCTAGAGTGCAATGAACTACTCCAACTGACGCTCACGAGAGGACGGCAAGGGAGTGTAGACGAAGTGCGGGGTGACGGCGCCGGAGCCCGGGTAGGAGGAGGGTTGTGCCGGCGCCAACTGCTGCGGCGCTGGTGTGGGCTAGACAAGCGAAGCAACCGGAGTGGTGGAGCTGCTGGACGAGGCCAAAGTGTCAGAGTCGGCGTCAGCTACAATGGCAGAGGCGAGACGGCGCTCCCGCTGGCGACGCATGGTGGCGATGACGTGCGCCTTGTCTGTCGGTAAAGGGCACGTGTACCACCCGTGCTCGTGCTAGCCAGAATTGTGGCAGACTGAGCCTCCACCACTGGACCCAGTGGACGGCCGCTGCTGCTGCTGCTGCTGACCCTTGCCTTTCTTGTTCCGACGCTTCTTCTTCCTTGACGATGATGATGTAGCTGCGACAGGGGAGGTGACGGCCATGGAGGCGATGGTAGGGGAGGCGAGAGCCTCCGTGAGTTGGAGGCTGGACTCCAGACGAGCTTCCTCAATCCGGAGGAAGAGCTCGTATGCCCAGGGCATGAGGGTGCCCTCAACCGCTATGGTGGAGAGGACATCGTGAGAGTAGTGTACAAAGACGTCCGTGTACACGTTGGTGGCACCGCACTTCATGGTGAGGAGCGCTGTCAGAGGGGGTGGGGCAGAGGTCCCAAGGCGACGAAGGATGTCCTCCGCCCGCTGCCAGTAGGAGGTGACCGTCTTGGTCTCCCCCATGTGCAGGGAGTTGAACTCCCGCAGCAGGCGGCTAGTCTTAGCCTTGCTGGACAGGCGACGGGGACCAGTGAGGATGTTTTACGTGGTTGCAGGGTCAGGGGTGGCGCCAGCGGTGAAATCGCCTAAGAAGGGCTCGAGGGCAAGGCGGGAAGCCGGAGGGGCGACAGGGACTAGAGCACGGACGGCACAACCAGCCTCATATAACTGGTCGGCCAGGGTGGCGTCATACGGCAAGGTGTAGTATGCCCACAGGCCCTCACCCTGCGCCCAGATCCGGAAGTTGAGCTCTCAGCTCCGGAACTGCTTGCCGGCTTGAAGCGGCGGCGGCGGCGTCTCAAAGTCCTTTTGCCTACAGCCGGGAACCAGAGTGGAGCCAAGGATGGAGGTCACTGTCTACCGCTGGCGCTGAGTTTGCTACTGCGCCAGGTAGTGTGTGGCAGCAAACACATCTGGGCTCGCGTGCCCTGGAGGGTTGAAGGATGGCGGCGCAGTAGTGGCAGTCTGAGAGACCAACGGCTGCAGTGTCACAAGCTGCTGCGTCAGGGCGGTGAGCTGTTGCTCAAGAGCAGCAAGGGGGTTAGGGTTGTCGCCAACGACGCTAGAGGGCTGTTGTCACTGCTGCTGCTGCTATTTCTTCTGCTATTGCTTCTTCTACTCCTTCAACTGTTGCTACTGCTGCTGTTGTTGCTCCTGCTACTGCTGCTGCTCTTGCTACTCCTGCTACTCCTGCTGTTGTTACTGCTGCTACTGGTGCTGCTACTGTAGCTGCTTCTGCTACTACTGCTGCTATTGCTATTGCTGCTGCTGTTGCTACTGTTGCTACTGCTGCTGCTGCTATTTCTGCTACTTCTACTGCTGCCGGTACTGTAGTCACTGCAAGAAAGGTGGGGTGGGGATCCCCCCAATAGAGGACGACCCCTCCCCAGTGGGATCACCAGCCATGGTTTGATGCCCCTTGTTTTTTTTTTGTTGCTGACATCTGCAGTGCCGTCAGCTGAGCACGGTGGACGTCCTGCCCATCCCTATGTTTTCTTCCCACTTCCCTTGCCCCCTTTTTTTTGTTTTGTGATTTGATGACGTCAGTAGTGATGTCAATAGTGACATTAGTAGCGGATGCTGACGTCAGCAGTTGCGGTTGTTCGGGCCGATGCTGCAGCTGCTTTTGTTGGTGCTACTGCTACTGCAATTGCTGCTGCTACTACTGCTAATTTTGCTGCTGCTGTTGGTGCTGTTGTTGCTACTGCTACTACTGCTGCAGTTGTTGCTGCTACTATTGCTGTTGTAGCTGTTGCTACTGCTGATGTCACGGCTGCGGCTGCTGCTACTACTGCTGATGCTGCTGCTGCTGCAGCAGCAACTACTGCTGCTACGAGCTGCTGCGGCTGCTGTGGCTACTGTAGCAGCTAAGGCGGCTGCTACAGCCGCGGCCGCGAAGCATTTGGGGTGGGGAATTTTTTTCTCTCTTTCTTTTTGTTTTCTTTCCTCTTTCGTCTGTTACAACGGGCAGCTGCCCGCTGTTAGCTGTGAGCAACGGGCTGCTGCTCGCTCGCAGCGGGCTGCTGCTCGCTGACAGTAAGTTGCTTCTCGCTGGCAGCAACGAGCTACTGCTCGCTGCTAGCTCGCTGCAAGCTGGGAGCAGCAGTAACAACTGCTGGCTGCTGCTGACAGCTAGTCGCTGCTGCTGCTGCTACTACTGGCTACTGCTGCGGCTTGCTACTACGCCTGCTACAGCCTGTTGCTACCGCTGCACGATGTTGTAGTTGTTGCTTGCTGCCGCTGCAACTCGTTGCTACTGCGGCCTCCTATTGCGGGCTGCTGTTGCTGGCTGCTGCTGCTACGAGCTACTGCTGTGGGCTGATGCTACTCCGGACTGCTGTGAGCTACTGCTTCTGCCTGCTTCCGCTTCTGCACGCAACTGTTGTTGGCTGTTGCTGCCACTACTCACTGTCGTTGCTTGCGGCTGCTGCTACTACAGACTGTTGTTGCTACGTGTTGGTGCCAACCACTGCACCTGAGTGACGTTGCAGCGTGAGTCGTCGCCCGCAGATGTCGGACGCGGCCTACCGCTGACCTCCTCGTGTGACGCTCGGGGTCAGTGCTACCAAAAAACTTCGACAGCATTTCCCCTGGCCCAGTGGACGTGGGAAAAAATATGACGCCGCCACCAGGCGGGTCAATGCTGCCGGAAAAAGACCCGGCAGCATTTCCCCTGCACTGGCGCGTATGGGGGTCCGCCGGCGTTGTCTGGCACCTGTACGCCAGTCTTTTGCTGCTGTTGCTACGCTCTGGCTCTGATACCAAGCTAGAAAACCTAGGCAGCAGGTTGGGGCAGCATGCGTTGTTGATGCAGCGTGCGGGCTTCCATGCTCATTGCTTAAGTCTGCTGCCCCCTCAGTCTGCTGCTCTAGAGGCTAAGTCTGGAAGCTCTAGGTTTGTTACTCAGAAACGCGCGCGCCAGTGTTAGCGCCAGAAAGCAGTTGAAAACTGAAAGTGACTGAATATGAATGAAGAATGAGCAACAATGGGAGACCCCTCCAAGTTCTAGCTCCCCCCCACTAGTGTAGAACTTGTTACTCAACTAACCAGTCAATCAGAAAATAATCCTAGACCTATTTTCTGGCAGGCAAACTTGTCCGTGACGACGACCTGATCAATCGCCACGACTGGCTAATACGACGATGGCAAGTATGTATGACAAGAGCCAGATCCAAAAGCTCGCTTTCAATGTAAGTGACGATCAGCGATGACTGATAGATTGATCTGGCCGGCTAATCTGACCTAAGCCATACTCTGATGTAACATAAGAGTCTCTAGCTGTAGGCAGCGATGACGGCGCAATTACAATGGGCGCGCTGTGTCTGAAACTTTTCAAGTATGCTATACTCTCTCGTCGAGTTGTCATCAGCTCATTAGCATCAACCATGGTATAGAGAACAGGACCTCTGATCGAACCACAGGGGAGATAAGACGGTCAGAGCCATCCACTATAAATTTCAGGACTCTAAAAAGGTGAGACGGCCAATCGAGCCTGGGCGTGAAAACGACCGCTCAATCGTTCAGGTCGGCGTACGGCGCTGACCACCGCTACCAGGGCGGAGCTTCCGGTGGGCTAGGACACCAGGTAGCCTTAAACACTCTTCCCCCAGACAGACCTGACGCATGAGCTAAAGACAAGGCCCAAACCAGGATTATTCAGTCGATTTATCTTTTTCTGACAAGAAGGGTTTTCTCGGTGAGCCCTGCCAGACAGCCGACAGCCCAAAACCCGGGCGTCGTCCGTTTTGCCTGAAAACTGGACCATACCATAATGCCAATGCTGCGAACGCAGTCATGCGGTCAGAATCAGCTAGAAAAACAGTAGCAAGGAGTTATGGCTGCCCGAACCCAGGCAGTGCCTACGACAGTCAGCGATGCCAGACAGGGACATACAGCAGGAGACATGGACCCTAGGGACCGCAAGATGCTGCAGACGCAATGCCACAACCAGACACAGCGCTAGGTGCATGCATACAGCATCTACAGTGGCAGTGACCGCCGGCGGCCCGACCGCCGAGAAGGCCTGCCGATGGAGCTGAGCGCATCGCCAGAGGGAGGAGGCTTCAGCGAACGATGAGTGGGCCTCAGCGTGCGTTGGCTCCACCGAGCGACACTCCAGCAGCGTCAAGTCTCGCCGTCATTCATCTGCACGCCGATGTACACAAGCTGGGAGGAAACAACAGAGTACAATGAGAGATGCACGAAAACCAACATTCAGTGCCTAACAAACGGTTAGGCCCACGTGTCGCTTCTCGTGACTCCTGAGCCTGGCCTAGTCTCGGCTTGTCCTTTGCTCTATTTTGTGAAGCAGACCCATGGACAAGAAGGTATTTTAACACAAACACAATTCGAACCCGACAATTTCACACAAACACAAAACAATGGTGAAATTTTGTTTTGAACCTTTCAAGTGCTAGTATGGTACTAACCACAAACATCACCAAACGTCACCAACCCATTCATGACTGATCCAATTCTCTTGGTGGTCGAGATTCCAACACACCATGGTTTGTGCCGGTGCCTCCGGGCACTCCATTCCGTGCTCTTGAGCTGCCAATACCGTACGAACGTTTTTGGTGTGATCACACAACATTATGCTCTCTTTTGTTTGTAACGTACATTTACTTGGAGGTTGAGACCCGGGCACTCGATGACATATTCAGGTGCCTCAAGTGCCCTGGATAGTGGCTCTTTGAGTTGCCGATAATGCTTGTAATGGCATTTAGACACGTTTTAGATGATTTTTGTGTAATCTCGACAGTCGAGACCCGAGCACTTACTGACGTTCCAGCGCCTTGGATGACCCAACCTCGTTCTTTGTCGAAAGTACTGTTGTGATTTGTGACATTCTTGTACAGTCTACTGTGACCACTCGGCCGTGTCCATACTCGTGCAAATCCATGAGGCGGGCCCTGGTGACACCAGTGCGACGACTGGCGGCGGACTACCAACTTGGGGCTGGCCGACTACCGTTCCGGAACCCCGGACACTGCCGTGACTTCCTGCTGTTTCTTCTGCAGCTTGCAGGAGTTTTTCGACGGACTGGCCATGAGCCCTATATGCATGTTTTTGCATTGCGTGTCCACCGTCTGATGATGGATGCATGCATGTCACCAGTCGTAGCGTCCGTCTTGTGACCCTGCACGTCTAGGTTCAGACGGCGTAGCATTCCTACATGTGTGCGCAGAGTTATGGCCAAAACAGTGGTTCTGGGCCGGTTTTAGGACAGCTCTTGGACCGCCGCGTGCGACACCCGCTGTGCGCCGCGGCAAGTATTTATGCCATGGACCTGTCATTTTTCATCTCTCTGCAAATGCTATTGAAGCATTCAGACACTTTGCCTTGTGTCCCCTAGCTAAACTCTTGCCGTTGCGTGCACGACTTGTGACTGTCGTCACCGTCTGATCAAGCACTGACGCATGGTCAACGGGAGTGTTGCTAGGAAGCTTCCTTGCATTCTTACATCGTATCAGAGCAGTGAGACAGTTCTCACTAAGCTGCGCAGCAGAGACGCAACAGAGTAGCAGTAGTGAGAGTCACCGTTGTAGCAGATCCACTAGGGCCTATCGAAGACAGCCGGTCGCCGTCGACGCAGCCCACACCCATCATGTGAGACTGTAGCAGCGGCTTTGCCACCGTGCCAGCAGCAGCATAGCAGCAGAGCAACAGCAGCGGCAGCAGCAGCGTCGTAGCAGCAGCCACAGCAGCGTGCGGAAACTGCAGCGAGTGCAGCCTCCATCCGCAGCCGCAGCAGCGGCCGCGGCAACAGTAGCACAGCATAGTTGCGGCGGCAACAGCACAGCAGCAGCAGCGGCGGCAACAGCGGTACAGCAGCAGCAGCGGCAGCCGCGGTGGCAGTAGCAGAGTGGCAACAGTCGCAGCAACAGCAGCACAGCAGCGGCAGCAGCAGCAGCGCGCGGCGGTGGCAGTGCACAGCAGCCGCAGCACGCAGCAGCAGCAGCAACATTGCGCAGCCGCTGCTGCCACTGCTGTGCACGCAGCCACACAGCTGCTGCTGCAACTGATAGCACAGCTGCAGCAGCACTTGAGCGGAAGCTACTGCGTGGCATCTACGCAGCAACCGCGCAGCAGCTGCACGCTCGCGCAGAATCGTGACAGCAAACAAAAAAAAAACAAAAAAAGGAGGAAAAGGGGGTAGTCGAGCTGATGTCAGCAATTTTGTTTGCTGACATCATCAGGTCGTGCTGACGTCAGCAACCACCTGCTGACGTCAGCACCACTTAGCCAACTTTTTGGCCGAACAGTCAAAAGTTGCCAGCGTCTCAACTCCTCGAGAAACGCTGACGCTTTTGAAATCCGACAAACCTGACATGTCAACCCATATTGAGAGGCGACATGAACTCGTCTGACAACAAGGGGGAGAGGACAGAAGATCCCTCCTCCTCTTCTTCTAGGGTCTTGAGCCCACGCTCGCAGGCCATTGAGGACCTGCGGAGCCAGAAGGATGCGATGCGTCGCCTACAGCGGGAGCAGACTGATGACATCCGCACGATGACTGAGCTTCTGCGAGCCCAGTCCACGGTCCCACGGTAGGTTTCCGAGGGAGCTACCGGAGTCGCGGTCTCTACACAGGAGTCAGCTCAGGCACCCGTGACAGGAGCTAGACCCGACCCACCATCTCCTGACCTCCTGGATGATGATCCATTCATGCCAGGCATCACAGGCGGCTCCCCGGATCATGAGATTCGAGCTCTTCAAGAGCGCCTCCGTCTGCTGCAGACGGGCACCATATCTCCTCGGTTTCCTCCGATACGGTCGTCACCCGACTATCCCGATGACTATCCCCTTCCAGGAGTCTTCCCCATCCCTCGTCCTCCTCAGCCTGCGGTTGCTCTCCCCACGGAGCGGCAACCCAAGGACTTTGAGACACCACCTCCACGGTACATCAGTGAGGACGGCTTCGACTGCTGGGAGATGCTCTTTCAGGTTTGGGTTACTTCAGAGGGATTGTGGCCCTACTACCACAGCCCGTATCAGCCTACAGACCCAGCACAGGTGTTGTCAGCAGCCAGGGCGATGAACGGACTCCTATATGCCATGCCACGCGAGACCGTCGTCGCTTTCCGCCCCTTACTTTGCGAGGCCGGCACGGGCACCGGCATCGATCCCCGTGGAGGTTGGGATCTGGCCTTATCCCTGCTGGCCGCAGAGATGCACGCCACTCGTGCAGCACACATTCGTGCCTTCCACTCTCTCCGTCAGGGGCCTGCAGAGCCTGCAGCCAATTACTGGCGACGCGCCATGCGCATCTACACGTGCCTTGGGACCTCAGGAGGCACACAGTTGTGGGCACTCCGTACGATGATGCTCGGAGTTCGCCTTGAGTACACTGACATCTTCACATGGTACAGCGATGCTATCCTCGAGCCCTTTCCAGCCACTCTTCAGCTTCTCCCCTGGGCGCATTAGCTCTTCCTCCAGGTGCCTTCAGCCCGCGAGGCATCCGTGGCCCATCAGGAGACTTCTCTTGCTGCAGTAGTCGTCGCATCACCACCATCTTCCCTCCTGCAGTCTCCTGCTTCATCCTCCATCACGTCCTCATATTCCTCCTCCTCTTCAGCCCCGCCCACACCCACTCAGACACAGGGTGTTGCAACAGCAGCTCAGGGGAAGAAGAAGAAGGGGAAGCGTGGATCAGGTCAGCAGCAGTCACAGCAGCAGTCATCATCCAGTTGTAACAAGGGACGTTCTGTTCACCGTTACAACTGTGGAGGCGCCCATCAGTACACCGAGTGCCAACAGCCGGTCAACTGGGCGCGGATTACTCGTAGGCTCCAGGTTGCACACGCCCTCCGTTCCACGTCCATCACGTCATCCTCGCCTTCCTCCAGACGCGTGGCGGCCACGACTGCAGCTTTTCCCGCTTCCTCACCAACGAGTAGCAGTGATCCGAACCCACGCGACCGCACCATCGCTGAGCTCCGACACCTTCTGGCGCTCCACATTTAGGGACGTGCGAGTGTGTTGACATCGTCAGGTGGTCCACATACTGTCTGTCCATCCGTTCCTGTGGGTCGTGACGACGTGTGTAGGGGAGCACAGTCACATGTGATGATGATGGGCCTGACTGCACCGATTGGGTTCATGAGTCTCATCTTTGTGCCCTGCATCATTCCTCCCCACTAACAGCTCAGCGTCCCTCTGATGCCGAGTGTTCCATTGCCCGTTGTATAGTGACGTCCACCAATCGTGACTCCGGTGGCACTTGGATCATCGATTCTGGTGCCACTCATCACATGACGTGTCGTCGTAGTGATTTTGCTGTTCTCGGTCCTGTCACGTGTGTCCGTTTCATCCGTACAGGCTCTGGTCAGTCCTTGCCAGTCCATGGTGTTGGGGTTGTATGTTTCGACAGTCCGTCTGGCCCCTTGTACCTTTCCAACGTGTTGTTTGTGCCTGGTCTTGAACTCAGCCTGCTTTCTTTGCGTGCCTGCACACTGATGGGTCTCTCTGTGGAGCATACCGCAGACTCAGCGACTGTGAAAGCTACAGACACTCGCAGCGTTGTCCTTCGTGACTCAGTCGTAGATGATCTGTATCGCGTCTCTCGGACCTCCTCCCCTTGCTCTCCTTCCTCCTCAGGTCGGGTCTTTGTCACTGGTGTTCTGTCTCTGGAACACCAGCGGTTGCTTCATCGCCGTCTGTGTCAAGTGGGCTCCGATAGTATGTCGAAGCTCATTCGGACACAGCCCGCTCCTGGTTTTGACGCGGCTTCTTTCGAGAAGCCAGCCAAGACCGACAGTCTCTTTTGCGCTCAGGGGAAGATGCACCGAAGCACCTATCCTGACTCTCGTTCCCGAGCGCTTCGGCCTCTTGAGCTAGTTCGCTCAGACCTTCTCGGTCCTCTTCCGGTCGAGTCCCTATCTGATCGGGGCCGGTATGTTCTGACTTTGACAGACGACTTTAACCGGATGCAGTGGGTCTACAGCCTGCGTCAGAAGAGCGATGCCGCCCTTGCGGTTCGACTCTGGCTAGTAATGGCTGAGCGTCAGTCACGTCACACGTTACATACTTTCCGCTCGGATCGCGGCGGTGAGTTCCTTGGCGAGATGGACGCATTCTTTGCTCAGCACGGGATTTTTCACAAGGTCTCCGCTCCTGCTACCCCTTAGCAGAACGGCGTTTGCGAGCGCTGGGACCGCACCATGGAGGATGCGGTTCGCGCTATGCGGTCTAAGTGCGGTCTCCCTGAGTCCTTTATCTTTGAGGGTTTCACCTACATGACTTGGGTCTGGAACCGACTCCAGCATGGTCCGCTTCCGGACCATATTACACCGTATGAGCTCTGGTTTGGCCACCGTGCTCATCTTCGTCTCGCTCGCGTCTGGGGATCCCTGGCCTCCGTGTGGTACACCGAGGACCAGCAGGGGTCCAAGGTCTCACCTCAGGGCCGCTTGTGTGCCATCGTAGGCATTTCCCTGCGGTCGAGGGCCTGGCGCTTCTAGGACCCTACTCGTCGTCGCGTCATTGAGTCATGCGACGAGCTCTGTTTTCAGTCTCTCACGTATCGTGACTTGACTTCAATCATGGCACTCTCCGCCACACATGTTCCTACCTGTGATGGTTCTCGCAGATGGGGGAGAATTCTACGCCAACGAGCACTTCTCACCAGGCTGATGTGTCCGTTCGAGCCCCCTTCACCTCTCGGTCTCCGACCCTTGATGACCCGGCGATCATCGCCGTCGGTCCAGAGACCTCGCCTGTACAGCCTGTTTCACGCCCCACAGGTGCCCCTGCTTCTGTTTCCGCGCCTACTTCTGCGCCAATACCTGCGTCTTCTGGCACTCATGTTTTGTGTCTGGTCCAATCTCGCCTACTACCGTATCTGCTTGTGGCACTCCTGCCTCTGTGTTAGGTCCAGTCTTGCCTGCTCCGGCTGTCACACCAAGCCCCGTCTCCCCCACACACGCATCTCCTCATACGGCATCACCTGCCTGGCCTCAGTCCCCACCAGTTGTGGCCGTCCCTGAGCCTGAGGTGTGCCCGTCAAGCTCCGGTTACTCCCGTGAGCCCGGTGGCCGTCTTCGACCACTGGATTCCGGAGCTCAGCGAGCGTCGGGTCCCGCACCCAGACGCCCCTCTCGCAGCATCGCGAGTGGTGACCCCGACACAAAGGCCTTAGGCCTGAGTGTCCGCACTGAGCTCACAGAGGTTCATCCAGCGTGCCCCATAGGGCACGATCTCGTCACTCGCGAGTTCCATATCGCTTGTGATGTAGCAGCTGATCTTGTGGTCATCAGGCCCAGCACCGAGGCGTGTGCCCTTGCCACGCAGAGCTCTCCCTCTATGGCGTCCGACCCGGGCACCCTCAGGGAAGCTCTCTCATCACAGGATGCTAATGCTTGGCGCGCTGCCTGCGAGGATGAGCTTTGCGCTATCCGAGAGCATAAAGTCTACGAGCTTGTCGACCTTCCGCCTGGGAAGAAGGCTATTCACGTCAAGTGGGTCTTTCGCAAGAAAGTGAAGCCGGATGGCTCACTAGAACGCCACAAGGCCCGCTTGGTCGTCAAGGGGTACTCTCAGATTGAGGGCGTCGATTACACTAACACTTTTGCCCCTATCGGCCGTATGACCTCAGCTCGAGCTCTGTTCGGTGTAGTGGCTCAGCATGACTTGGAACTGCACCAGATGAACATGAACTATGCGTTCCTCCATGGCTCTCTGGATGAGGAGATTTACGTGGCTCAGCCACCAAGCTTTGAGGACGGTGACAAGGTCTGGCGCCTGCGCAAGTCCTTGTACGGCCTCAAGCAGTCTCCGCGGTGTTGGAACCGGGAGATCACCGGAATTTTGACTCGTGCGGGATATGTAGAGAGCGAGCCAGTTCCCTCTCTCTTCATCCTACCGACACCCGAGCACTTCACCGCCATCCTGGTGTATGTCGATGACCTTCTCATTGCGTCTCCATCCCTGGAGGCCGTGAAGGAGGTCAAGGCTGTCCTTCAGACTGCCTACAGGATAAAGGACCTCGGTCCTACATCGGTGTTTCTTGGTATGGAGATCGTGCGAGATCGCAGGCGTCGGACACTGTTGTTATATCAGGCCCAATACGCACGAGTTGTGGGGGAGCGTTTCAGCGACCTCCTTGGTGCAGTGCCCACCACTTCCACACCACTTACACCTAATGGGCAGGACGCCCTGAAGGTGGATGATCCCACACAGCTGGGGGAGACAGTGGACGTGACCTTGTACCTCCATCTCATCGGATCTCTCATGTACCTCGCCACTACCACACGTCCTGACATCGCTTTCGCTGTCAACCTCCTCGCTCGGTTCTCG
>SZWC01016344.1:36805-51589 GCA_023375785.1 Penium margaritaceum | reverse complement strand
AAAAAAAAAACGAAAAACACAAGACAAGGGACACCACACCATGGAAGGTAGCCCAAGTGGAGAGGGGTCCTCCTCTGTTGGGGGGACCCCTACCCCTCCTTTCTTGCAGCGCCTGCAGCAGTAGCAGCAGCAACAGCAGCAGCAACAGCAGCAGCAGCAGCAGCCGCCGCCGCCACTGTAGCAGTAGCAGCAGCAGTAGCAGTAGCAGCAACAGCAACAGCAGCAGTAGCAGCAGCAGGAGCAGCAGCAGCCACCGCCGCCGCTGCAGCAGCAGCAGCAGCAGCAGCAGCTGTTGTAGCCTGCTGGTGTCGTCGGCGACAATCCTGACCCCCTCGCTGCTCTTGAGCAACAGCTTGCCGCCTTGACGCAGCAGCTTGCAGCGCTACAGCCTGTAGCCGCCTGGACTGCCACCAGTGGTCTACCGTCGTTCGTCCCTCCAAGGCACGCCAGCCCAGCTGTGTCTGCTGCCACGTACTACCTGGCACAGCAGCAGACTCAGCGCCAGCGGCAGACAGTCACTTCCGTCCTTTGCCCCACTCCGGTTGCCGGCCGCAGGCAAAAGGACTATGAGACGCCGCCCCCGCCGCTTCAGGCCGGGGAGCAGTTCCAGAGCTGGGAGCTCAGCTTCCGGATCTGGGCGCAGGGTGAGGGCCTGTGGGCATACTACACCCTCCCTTACGACCCCACCCAGGCCGACCAGTTGTATGACGCTGGTCGCACCGTCCGTGCCCTTGTCTCAGGCGCCCCTCCAGCTTCCCGCTTGGCCATAGAGCCTTTCCGCGGCGACGTCATGGTTGGCGACACCCCAGACCCTGCAGCCGCCTAGCACGTCCTCACCAGGCCTCATTGCCTGTCCAGTGACGCTGAGATCAGCCGTCTGCTCCGGGAGTTAAACTCCTTGCACATGGGGGAGACCGAGACCGTCACTGCCTACTGGCAGCGGGCGGAGGACATCCTCTGTCGTCTCGGCACATCTGCTCCGCCCCCCCTGTCCGCGCTCCTCACCATCAAGCGCGGGGCCACCAGCGACTACGCCGACGTCTTCGTCCACTACCCCCAGGACGTCCTCTCCACTATGGCGACTCAGGGCACCCTCATGCCCTGGGCATATGAGCTCTTCCTCCGCATTGAGGAAGCTCGCCAGGAGTCCCAGCTCCATCGTGCGGAGGCGCTTGCATCCCCTGCCGTCGCCTCCCCTGCTGTCGCCTCCCCTGCCGTTGCCTCCATGGCCGTCGCCTCCCCCGCCGCAGTAGCCTCATCGTCGTCGGGGAAGAAGAAGAAGAATCGGAACAAGAAAGGCAAGGGTCAGCCGCAACAGCAGCAGCAGCAGTCGTTGACCGGGTCCAGCGGTGGTGGCTTGGTCTGCCACAACTGTGGTCAGCTCGGGCACGGGTGGTACACGTGCCCTCTCCCGACGGACGAGGCGCGCGTCATCGCTACCATGCGGCGCTAGCGGGAGCGCCGCCTCGCCTCTGCCGCCGTCGCCGCTGCTGGCCCGACCACTTTGACCTCGTCCAGCAGCTCTGCCACTCCGACAGCTCCGCCTGTCCCGCAGACACCCGCGCCATAGCAGTACTACCCGCAGCTTTCGGCGCCCTCGCTCCCTTCACCGGCGTAGCTCTCCTACTACCCGGGCTCCGGCGTCGTAACTCCGCACTCCGTCTACACTCCCGGGCCCTCCTCCCGTGAGCGTCAGCTAGAGCAGTTTATCGCGCTCTAGCTCGGCTTGCCTCGCCCTCCTCCCCAGGGAAGTGCGAGTTGTGTCACCTCCTGCTCTCCTGCCCCGCCCTGCATGACTGAGACCGAGCTGCGGTCGTGTCCCATTTCCTCGTCTGTCTCGTCGTCGCCCGTGGCCTCCTCCGCCTCTCTTCTTGATGATGTTGCCTGGCTTGACGATTGGCAGTCCCGTTTCGCGCCTCCGTCCACCGCGTCCGCGTCCCTCGCCTGCTGCCATGTGACCGTTAGCTATCTAGCGACCCCGGTCCAGGACTCTGCTGAGACCTGGATCATCGACTCCGGGGCCACGCATCACATGACGGCCTCTCGTGAGGCCTTCAGTATGCTCGGTCCTGTCGGCGATGTCTCCGGTGTCCGGACGGGCTCTGGACAGGTGTTGCCTGTTCGTGGTGTTGGCGCCGTTCGTTTTCCTGGTCCTCTCGGTGACGTCTTTCTGACCGATGTCCTCTTCGTCCCTGGTCTCGAGCTCAGCCTCCTTTCCGTGACTGCCCTTGACTGCATGAGCATGGATGTTGTGCACTCGCGTGGTGTTGGCACTGTGTCGTTGGGTCCGTCTGGTCTTGTCGTCCTGCACGCCACCGCCCGTGGCAACCTGTGGCATGTTCCTCGTCTCTCCTCTTCTTCTCCCGTCTCCTCCTTGTCGGCCGCCACAGGCCATGTGCTCATCACCAGTACGCTTTCTCCTCAGCACACCCGCTTCTTGCACCGCCGCCTCTGCCATGTCCACTCTGTCGCTGTGGACAGCATGCTTCGCACCAAGCCTGCCTCGGGCCTTAACCCGGAGACTTTCCCTCTCCCGTGCCCCACTGAGTGCATTGACTGCGCTCAGGGGAAAATGCACCGGTCCACGTACCCCTTGTCTGCCTCCCGTGCATCTGCCCCTCTCGACCTTGTCCATTTGGATGTCATGGGCCCTCTCCCCACCGAGTCGGTCGGCGAGCATGGTCGCTATGTCCTCACCCTCACGGACGACTACTCTCGCTATCGCTGGGTCTTCTGCCTTAGGCAGAAGAGCGATGTCGCCCGGGCCATCCAGGACTGGCTTGTCCTCGCAGAGCGCGCGTGTGGCTGCTCCCTTCGCCGCTTTCGCTCCGATAGCGGTGGCGAGTACATGGGTGAGGCCACGACTTTCCTCGCCTCCCGCGGGATCCACCACGAGACATCGGCGCCCTACACCCCCGCCCAGAACGGTGTCTCCGAGCGGCGGAACCGGACCATGGCCGACGCCGTCCGCACCATGCGTGTCGAGTCCGGTCTCTTCGAGGGCTTCTACTTTGAAGCCATGGCCTACATGACCTGGGTCTGGAACCGGATTCCCCACGGTCCCCTTCCCCGTCAGTCCACGCAGTACCAACATTGGTGCGGTCAGCGCGCTGACCTCCGCCCCGCTCGCGTCTGGGGTTGTGTCGCCATTGTCTGGCTGCCCGCCCCGCAGCAGGGCGGCAAGCTCGCCCCCCGCGGCCGTCCCTGCACCTTCCTTCTTGTCTCTCGCCAGTCCAAGGCCTGGCGCTTCTGGGATCCCTCCCGACACTGCATCGTCGAGTCCCGGGATGCCCTCTTCTTCGAGAACCTGTTTCCTCGCGACCTCATTTGCTCCGGCTCATCTGTGTCTATCCCGTCGTGTGGGGGAGTGGTGAGTCCGTCCTCCGTCGTACCGCGTCCGGGTGACACATTCCTCGGTCCCTCCGGGCCGGCTGCCCCTGTCGCGTCCGCTGGTCCCTCCGGGCCAGCTTCCCCAGCCGCGTCCGCTGGTCCCTCCGGGGCAGCTTCTCCAGCCGCGTCCGCTGGTCCCTCCGGGTCAGCTTTCCCAGCCGCGTCAGCTGGTCCCTCCGGGCCAGCTTCCCCAGTCGCGTCCGCTGGTCCCTCCGGGCCAGCTTTCCCAACCGCGTCCGGTGGTCCCTCCGAACCAGCTTCCCCAGTTGTAAGCCGGGCAGTGCCAACGGCACTGATTATGGCTTGTGGCTTCCTTGAATGCATAGGATGACCATGGATCTGGAATCTACAGGAAAAACCATGCGAGATCGACCCAAGAACGGGGTCAATCCATCAAGAATTCAGGAAGATACTCCCGGCCAAAGGTTGGACCGGCCGAGGGGAAAAAGGTGACGGGAAATCACCCCCAAAGACTGAGGCTCGACCCTCGGAAGACCCAACAAAGCCGAAGCGCACCTTGGGGCCCGGATAGTCAATGATTCAAGGATCATTGAGGGCCAAGGGCGCTTTGGAATGGCGCCCCGGTGTGTTAATACCATAAAGGGCGCTTCGGGCGGCCGTCACCGCCGCTAGTGGTGCTGCCAGCGGCAGATTACCGTGGTTCACGGAAACGGCCATATCTCGGCCGTTCCTCCACGGAATGATGCGATTCTTGGTGCGTTGGAAAGCAGGGAAGATGAGCTAGGTGATGCTAAGGCAATAACGCTCATCCCAGGCCTGTACGGGGCTGCACACGGCTCAGCGACCTCGGGTCGCCTAGGATGTGTCATCATGTACATATAGTCTTGTATGTTGACACTTGAACAACAAGTACACTTTACTCCCACTGTGCCACACGTGTTTCCGTGCTCCCCCAAGACGACCCTACACTTCTGCAATGCCGGGTTGGTGTGCGCCGGCCTCCCCTTGGTCGCCGTTGCCGCCGGTTGGTGCCTCCACCATCCGGTTGAGGCTAGCACACCGCGCCCGGTTCACACTTGGTATCAGAGCCACCCTTGGCTCAGGGGCACAATCATCTACGTGGCAACCTCTCCTGGTCAGCGTAGACCAGCACGCATCTTGCCTCCTTGGCGGATCCGTGCCCAAGGCCAACCACGCACTCCGGTGACAAGGCGGTAACCGGAGGACCCGTTGAGGAAGAAGTTGCACCGGACGCAAAGATGACTTCATCCGGCTCGTCCTCATTGGCTGCGGCGTTTGACGCGCAAGGCGAAGTGATAGCAGCCGCAGCGCTGCAGAAGTTGCTCGCCGATATGCAGGCCAAGATGGACTTGTTGGAGAAGCAAAATGCGTACCTCAATGAAGAGCTCGCGAAGCGTCCAGTGCCAACACCAATGGCAGTTGCCACCGCAAACGTACCTGCGGTGGGCGTCCCGAGCCCGCCCAAGCCGGAGCCATTCGACCCATCGAAGAAGGATGGGCCAGCTCCGCACGCTTGGATACTCGGACTGGAATTGTACTTCACCGCCATCGGCGTGGATGCCTCAAGGTACGAGGCGCGCCGCGACTATACCATGACCCTATTGAGAGGGGCATCGTTGGATTGGTGGGCCGATGTGATGCGGTCCAATCCACACGGCAGTGGAGCAGCAATGGTCGCCGGCATTGCGGCCGTGACCGGAATCTCAACCCCATCGGCTCCAACGTGCAGCAGTGGCGACCCTACCCTGAAATGGCCGACCTCGTGGAAGGAGTTCACGGAGGCGTTCATCAAGCGCTTCACCGTGGGTGACGTGAGGAATAACGCGGGTGCCAAGCTGCGTCAGCTTCGCCAAAATGGCGGCGTCGCCGAATACACCCGCAGGTTTCGTGAGATCGTCGCCAACTGTAGCTTCGACTCCCACGAATTGTGCTTCCACTACAGCAACGGCCTCAAGAACGACGCCCGCGCTGTGACGGTGATGCACGACCTCAACGACGACCTGTCGGCAATGATTGCAGCAACCGAACGGTACGATTCGCGCGTACAACAGGCTCATGCCAATAGCCACAACTCTTTTGGTGGTGGTTATGGCAAGCGGGCCGAGAGCGACGTCACGCCCATGGAGATCGGAGCGTTGCAACAGCGCAAGTGCTTTAACTGTGGCAAGCCTGGCCACATTGCGCGTGACTGTCGGCGTCCAAAGAAGGGCGACGGCAAGGGTAAGCGGCAAGGGAAGGGGAAGCAAGCCACAAAGGAAGCGGATAAAGCAACAAAGGAGTCAGGAAACGAGGAGAGCCGGGAGTAGATGGCGTTACTCCTGGCTCCTCTCAGCCCAAACCGCCAGTTGACCACCCACCCGAACGCCTTGTGGCAATTAAGGGGGTTTCCGAGGTCAAGGCATGGGACGCGGGGTATGAGGAGGAGCAGCCCGCACTTCTCTTGGAGGCGCGAGTCAAAGGCGTCAAGGGGAAGGTGGGGAGCCTGCTGGATTGTCGCGCGAGCCATAGTTTTGTGAGCATGGAGTGTGCTCGGAAGTGGGGCCTTGCGCTCACGAGCAAGAAGCGGACCGCTAACCAAGTGGACAGCACGATTGAAGTGGGGTACCTGGCCCGTCCCCTCTCCATTCGCGTGGGGAAGCTTCGCATAACGACCGTATACCGGGTGTGCCCGATGAAGGATTACGATGTGATCCTCGGTCGTGACTTCCTCCACAAGTACAACCCCGTCGTCAATTGGGAGGCGCGCACCGTCTCACTCAAGCTCGGAGACAAGGAGTATCCCCTACCTACGTGGTCCGAGGAAGAGGCCGCGGAGGAGGAGACTTGCGAGGGGGAAGCGCCGCAGCAGTCGGTGCCTCGCAAGGAGGAATCGGCGCCTATGATGCTGAATTTGGTGCAGCTCAACCGCGCGATTCGGAAAAAGGAGCAGATTTTTCTGGCGTTCGTGCGAGACGTGGAGGGCGATTTCGACAAACCAGAGGACATGGCGCCTGCTGTGGCGCATGGGGCGACTCGTAAGCAGCCGGGGGTCCAAGGCAAGTTTGCCGCGGTGCCCGAGGGACTTCGGAAGGTGTGTACGGAGTTTGAGGACGTGTTCCCCGACACCCTCTCGGTGGGTCTGCCACCGAAGCGAGACGTGGACCATCGCATCGACCTCAAACCTGGAGCGCGCCCGCCTGTTCGTGCAACGTACCGCATGAGCGACGCGCAACTGCAAGAGCTCAAGAAGCAGCTGACCGAGATGACGGAGCAGGGTTTCATCCGCCCATCCTCGTCTCCTTATGCTGCACCTGTCTTGTTTGTGCAGAAAAAGACGGGGGAAATGCGCATGTGCGTGGACTACCGGGCGTTGAACGAGTTGACCATCAAGAACCGGTACCCGCTTCCACGAGCTGAGGAGCTCTTCGATCAGCTCCGTGCGGCTCGCTTCTTCACGAAGATCGACCTCTGTTCTGGCTACCACCAGATCCGCATCGCAGCAGATGATGTGGAAAAAACGGCCTTCCGCACCTGCTATGGTCACTACGAGTTCCTCGTGATGCCTTTCGGGTTGACCAATGCGCCGGCCACCTTCATGGCGGCGATGAACAACATCTTCAGGCCGTACTTGGATGACTTCGTGGTGGTGTACCTCGACGACATCTTGGTGTATAGCAGGACGGCGGAGGAGCATGAGGAGCATGTGAAGAAGGTCCTCGAAATTTTGCGGAAGGAGAATTTTTTTGCAAAACTCTCTAAGTGTGAGTTCGCGGTGGGGAAAGTTGAATTCCTTGGACACATAACTGGCAATGGACAGATTGCCATGGACCCGCGCAAGGTGTCGGCCGTGCAAGAGTGGCCAAAGTTGCGTAGTGTGCGCGATGTGCAAGTGTTCCTTGGTTTTTGCAACTACTACCGCAGGTTTATCCTTGGCTATGCGGGAGTGTCAGCGCCACTCTCCAATCTCACTCGTAAGGATCGCGAGTGGAGTTGGGGAGTTAGCGAACAAGAAGCCTTTGAGAATCTCAAACGGGCTCTGACCTCCGCGCCGGCCTTGCACTTGGCCGACAGCGGCCGTGAGTTTGAAATGGCGACGGATGCATCGGACCTGGCCATTGGTGGAATCCTTTTGCAGGACTTTGGCAACGGGTCGCAGCCGGTCGCCTACTACTCGCACAAGTTGCGCGGGGTGGAGCTGAACTACGCCACCCATGACAAGGAGATGCTCGCCGTGGTCGCAGCCTTCAAGAACTGCCAGTGCTACCTCGAGGCGCGGAAGTGCACGGTCTACACCAACCACCACGCGTTGAAGTACTTCAAGACGCAGCCGAACCTGAGTCGGCGGCAAGCGCGTTGGGTGGAGTACCTCGAGTCGCACTTCGACTACGAGATCGTGTACCGGCCGGGTCGCATCAACCCAGCCGACGCACTCTCACGGCGACCGAACCTGATGATGCGGGTCGCGTCTCTCACCATCCACGAGGATGCCTTCCTTGTGAAGCTCTTCATGGAGGGATACGAGGCGCATGGGGAGTACGATGCTCGGAGATTTTTCTTCGAGGCGCCGTATTGGCGACGGCGCGGCACGCAACAGGTGGTGGTTCCCGCGGTGCCCGCGCTTCGGCAGCTGATTTTGGAGGAATGCCATGACAGTGGCCCGAGTGGTCACTTCTCCGTCGACAAAACCTTGAAGACGGTGGCTCGCTTCTTTTGGTGGCCAACCATGTCGTCGGACGTGGCTGAATTCTGCCGGAGTTGTGACGTGTGCCAACGCCACAAGGCGAGGAGGACAAAGACCCCAGGTCTCCTCCAACCCTTGCCCATCCCCGAGCAGCCGTGGCAGGACATCTCCATGGATTTCATCACGGGTTTGCCCACGACAGCGGCAGGCCACAATGCGGTGTTGGTGGTGGTGGATCGCTTCAGCAAGATGTCGCACTTCATTGCGACGCGTGATACGGTGAGCGCGGAAGGCACGGCCCGGCTGTTCCTCGAGCACGTGGTGCGTCTTCATGGCGTGCCGCGGTCCATTGTGAGCGACCGTGACCCACGTTTCACAAGCAAGTTCTGGCGAGAACTCATGGAACGGTACGGCAGCAAGGTGCAGCTGTCGACCAGTTTTCATCCCCAAACTGACGGGCTAACGGAGCGGACGAACCAGATGTTGGAGCAGCTCCTCCGTACAGTGGGTGATCCGGACGAGACGGCGTGGGACCAGCGATTGCCAATCGCTGAACTGGCGTACAACTCTGCCACGTCCGCCTCCACCGGCAAGGCGCCATTTGAGGTGGTGAACGGGACGGTGCCCGCCACGCACCTCAGTTTGCACGTCGCAAGCAACCTGCCCGCGGTGGAGTCTACCGCACGTGACTTCCAGCAGATTTGGGCGGCGACGCGGCATGCATTGAAGAAGGCGCAAGAGCAGCAGAAAGTACAAGCGGACCGCCGATGCGCAGACGCAACATTCAAGGTCGCTGATCGCGTGCTTCTCAACAGCGCGCATGTCAAGCTTTGCGGGGTCCGGTCGGACAAGTTAAAACCCCGGTGGCTTGGTCCGTTCGAGGTGCTTGAAATGCGGACACCCGTGGTGGTACGGTTGGCTCTTCCGCCTTCCATGCCTGTCCACGATGTTTTCCACATCTCCAAGCTCAAGCTCTACCATGATCCGGCCGAGCATTTCCCTGGCCGCAGTTCTGAACCTCCCCCTCCGGTGGTGATCGAGGGCGAGCAAGAGTTTGAGGTGGAGGCCATCCTTGACCACCGTCGTCGTGGTCGTGGATGGGAGTACCTGGTCAAATGGAAGGGCTACGATGCAGCCCACAACTCATGGGAGCCAGCCTGCAACTTCAATGTTGGTGGGGTGAATGCCATCCTCCAAGACTATCAAGAGCGAACCGGGACGGCTCGCTCCTAACGGGGGGGTTAGTGTAAGCCGGGCAGTGCCAACGGCACTGATTATGGCTTGTGGCTTCCTTGAATGTATAAGATGACCATGGATTTGGAATCTATAGGAAAAACCATGCGAGATCGACCCAAGAATGGGGTCGATCCATCAAGAATTCAGGAAGATACGCCCGGCCAAAGGTTGGACCGGCCGAGGGGAAAAAGGTGACAGGAAATCACCCCAAAGACTGAGGCTCGACCCTCGGAAGACCCAACAAAGCCGAAGCGCACCTTGGGGCCCGGATAGTCAATGAGTCAAGGATCATTGAGGGCCAAGGGCACTTCGGAATGGCGCCCCGGTGTGTTATTACCAGAAAGGGCGCTTCGGGCGGCCGTCACCGCCGCTAGTGGTGCTGCCAGCGGCAGATTACCGTGGTTCACGGAAACGGCCATATCTCGGCCGTTCCTCCACGGAATGATGCAATTCTTGGTGCGTTGGAAAGCAGGGAAGATGAGCTAGGTGATGCTAAGGCAATAACGCTCATCCCAGGCCTGTACAGGGCCGCAAACGGCTCGGCGACCTCGGGTCGCCTAGGATGTGTCATCATGTACATATAGTCTTGTATGTTGACACTTGAACAACAAGTACAGTTTACTCCCACTATGCCACACGTGTTTCCGTGCTCCCCCAAGATAACCCTACGCTTCCGCAACGTCGGGTTGGTGTGCGCCGGCCTCCCATTGGTCGCCGTTGCCGCCGGTTGGTGCCTCCACCATCCGGTTGAGGCTAGCACACCGCGCCCGGTTCACACCAGTCGCGTCCGCTGGTCCCTCCGGGCTAGCTGCCCCAGCCGCGTCCGCTGGTCCCTCCGGGCCAGCTGCCCCAGTCGCGTCCGCTGGTCCCTCCGGGCCAGCTGGCCCAGTCGCGTCAGCTGGTCCCTCCGGGCCAGCTGCCCCAGTCGCGTCCGCTGGTCCCTCCGGGCCAGCTGGCCCAGTCGCGTCAGCTGGTCCCTCCGGGCCAGCTGGCCCAGTCGCGTCCGCTGGTCCCTCCGGGCCAACTGCCCCAGTCGCGTCCGCTGGTCCCTCCGGGCCAGCTGGCCCAGTCGCGTCAGCTAGTCCCTCCGGGCCAGCTGGCCCAATCGCGTCCACTGGTCCCTCCGGGCCAGCTGCCCCAGTCGCGTCCGCTGGTCCCTCCGGGCCAGCTGCCCTAGTCGCGTCTGCTGGTCCCTCCGGGCCGGCAGCCCCCGTCGTGTCCGCTGATCTCTCTGGGCCGACAGCCCCAGTCGCCTCCACTGGCCCATCAGACTCAGCGCCGTCGCATGCCTTGCCATGCTACACACGTGGCCCTGGCGGCAGCCTCCGACCCAGGCCGTCGGTGAGCGTGCAGACCGTCGCACCGCGCTCGGTAGCGCCTCGACCCCCCGTGGCTCCACGTGCCTCCTCCACTCCCACGGTCGTGAGTGGGGAACCTGGCACCAAGGCCCTGGGCCTGACCACATCGGCCATCATTGCAGATTTATACCCGGGCTACACATTGGGCTACGCCATGCTCCATCATGAGCATCGGCACGCTGTCATGGCTGCCCTGGCGCGCATCCCACCTGGGGCGCGAGAGGCACATGCTCTCTCAGTCCGCTCCACAGCACGCCCGGAGGACCCAGCCACCTTGCGCGAGGCACGAGCCTCTCCTGAGGCCGCACACTGGGACGCTGCCTGCGCCGATGAGCTCGCCGCTATCCGACAGCACCACGTGTATGACCTCGTCGACCTTCCTCCAGGTCGGAAGGCCATCGGTACCAAGTGGGTCTTTCGGCGCAAGTGGAAACCCGACGGGTCCTTGGACAAGTACAAGGCCCGCCTCACTGCAAAGGGGTTTGCCCAGGTCCCTGGGGTCGACTATGACCAGATCTTTGCCCCAGTTGGCCGGTTCTCCACCAGCCGGGCGCTCTTCAGCCTGGTCGCCCAGTACGGGTGGGAGCTGCATCAGATGGATGTGAGCAACGCTTTTCTCCATGGTTCACTGGAGGGTGAGGAGCTTTACATGGTGCAGCCACCAGGCTTCGACGATGGCACCGGGAGAGTGTNGACCTCGTCGACCTTCCTCCAGGTCGGAAGGCCATCGGCGCCAAGTGGGTCTTTCGGCGCAAGTGGAAACCCGACGGGTCCTTGGACAAGTACAAGGCCCGCCTCACTGCAAAGGGGTTTGCCCAGGTCCCTGGGGTCGACTATGACCAGATCTTTGCCCCAGTTGGCCGGTTCTCCACCAGCCGGGCGCTCTTCAGCCTGGTCGCCCAGTACGGGTGGGAGCTGCATCAGATGGATGTGAGCAACGCTTTTCTCCATGGTTCACTGGAGGGTGAGGAGCTTTACATGGTGCAGCCACCAGGCTTTGACGATGGCACCGGGAGAGTGTGGCGACTGCGTAAGGCCCTCTATGGCCTGAAGCAGTCGCCTCGGTGCTGGAACCAAGAGATCAACAACACGCTCCTTCGTGGTGGGCTCCAGCGCAGCACCGCAGACCCTGCACTTGTTGTTAGTCCGCGAGGCCAGACCTTCGCTGCTGTTCTGGTGTACGTTGACGACCTCCTCATTGCGTCGCCAGACACGGCCGCCATTCGGCGCGTCAAGGACCTGCTGCACGCCACCTACCAGATGAAGGATCTCCGGTCTGCCCGAGTCTTCCTGGGCATGGAGCTCGAGCATGATCGCTCCCAGGGCATCCTCCATGTCCATCAGGCTGCTTATGTGCAGACTCTGTCCACTCGCTTCGCCAAGGACCTCCCACTCGTGCCGAGCGCATCCTCACCCATGTCGCCCGATGGCCAGGTGAAGCTGAAGAGTCCTGACCCTGCTGTTATGGGGGAGCCAGTTGATGTGACCACGTACCTGTGAGTCATCGGGTCATTGATGTTCCTGGCGACGACGACGCGTCCAGACATCGCGTTCGCCGTCAACCTCCTGGCCCAGTTTTCTCAGGAGCCACGTCACCTCCACCACGAGGCCGCGATCCGAGTACTGCGCTATGTCGTCTCGACTCCTCGGCGAGGTCTCATGTTCCGCCGTCAACCGTCTGTTGTCGCAGTGGGCTACACCGACAGCGACTGGGCCGGCAGTCCTGACGGTAAGAGTCGCACAGGCTGGATCTTTCTGATTGGCGGCACGGCTGTGTCCTGGCGCAGTGGCAAGCAGGGGTGCATTGCACGCAACACTGCTGAGGCTGAGTACGTGGCTCTTGGATCAGGCGCGTGTGAGAGTGTGTGGTTGCGTCATCTGTTGTCCGAGTTACGTCAGTCCGTCCCATCCATCACGTTGCATTGTGACAATGAGAGTGCCATGGCCATCGCCGACAATGACGGCGTGCATCACACACGCACAAAGCACATCAACGTTGAGTATCACTATGTGCGCTCATTGTTACATGACGGCAGCATCAGCATCGTGTGGGTTGAGACAGCACGGCAGTTGGCTGACTTCCTGACCAAGGCACTGAAGCGCGACTCGTTTAAGAAGGCTGTGAGTTCGGTCGGCATACGTCCGTGAGTGGCTCTCTCTTTATCTCTGCCTGCGTCTCTGCATGCCCCGGGGGAGTCTGGATGTTGACCGTGTCCCTGTCCGCCCATGTGCACTACACCTGTGAGTCATGGGGGAGTGTTGGTTTTTTCGCATCTCTCATTGTACTCTGTTGTGTCCTCCCGGCTTGTGTACATTGGCGTGCAGATGACTGACGGCGAGACTCGACGCTGATGGAGTGTCGTCCGGTGGAGCCGACGCACGCTGAGGTCTTCTCGCAGTTTGCTGGAGCCTCCTCTCTCCGGCAACGCGCTCAGCTCCATCGGCAGGCCTCCTCGGCGGTCGTGCTGCTGGCGGTCATTGACACCGCAGTTGCTGCTTGCATGCGTCCAGTGCGTCCCATCGCGTCTGCATCGTCATGCACTGCCCAGGGTCCCGGTTGCATGTTGCATAGCCCTGCTTGGCAGCATAAACCATTGTGGGTACTATCTGGGTTTAGGCTGCCATAACTCCTCGCTACTATTTTTCTAGTAGATTCTGACCGCACGGCTGCGTTCGCAACGTTGGTATTATGGTATGGTCCAGTTTTCAGGCAAAACGGACGACGCCCGGGTTTTGGGCTGTCAGCTGCCTGGCAGGCCTCACCGAGAAAACCTGCCAGCCTGAACTGAGCTATTTTCTGATTGGCTGATGAACTGAGTAACAAGCTCTACAGAGCTGGGGGGGGCCTAGAACTTGGAGGGGTCTCCCATTGTTGTTCATTCTTCATTCCTTATCAGTTATTGTCAGTTTTCAGCTATTTTCTGGCGCTAACTCTGGCGCCCGCGTTTCTGAGTAACAAAACCCAGAGCTTCCAGACTTAGACTCTAGAGCAGCAGACTGAGGGGGCAGCTGACTTAAGCAACGAGCGTGGAAGTCCGCAAGCTGCATCAACAACGATGCTGCCCCAACCTGCTGCCTAGTTTTCTTTCTCATACATACAAGTGTCAAGTTACGAATGGCATAGTCCAGGTAATTAGGTCAATTGTCGAGCGACGCATGCAGAGTCGCGTCGTTAGAGGTCAGATTTGAAAAACTCCGCAGAGAAGTCAGGGTCCTTTGGGAATCGACGGTGAAGATGCAAGATGGATATTCATACATCCATATTCGTCTTAGTGCATTCAGAAGTCGAACGAACGATTGTGATGTATTCGTCGTGGATTCGCGAGAGTGGGAAAAATTGTCGGAAGGTTTGGGAGTATTCATTGACGGTGGGGCATTGTGCATGGGAATGTGCAACAGCACTTCCAATACTCAAAAGCACCAGCGGGAGTGGCAGCGGTAGTGGCCGCAATGAACGGTGAAGGCGACTGAAAGACCAACAACAGAAACAAGACCAGCAACAACGTTTGTAGTAGCAACGAGTCAGTACCCAATGTTGCACCAGCGGTGGGAGCAGGAGAAGTAGCAGCAACAAAAACAGCAGCTACGACGGAGGAGCCAACATCCACAGCCTCCTCAAACAACCTCATCCTTTTTCTTCAACTGGCTCTTCTGCAAACAGAAGCCTGTCACCTAGCAGCACGGCCTCCTGTTGGAAGGAGGCCGCGCTTAACCATGTCGATTTGATGATACCCTTGCTGCAAACTTCCTTCCACACTTTGGAGAACCAGCTGCATGCCTCCTTGTTCAGGAAATTCATGTTCCTGGCTTTATCAAGTCAGGGGGATTTTTGTGTGGTCTTCAAGCAGAATCAACGTATGATGGGGTCTGCATAGTGAAACTTGAGCGGTTGACCCCGACACTTCTCCAGCAGGTGCCTCATTGTTCAGATACAGCTGGTGCGCTCTTGCGAACAGATAAGCGATTTCATTATTGGGGATGACTTGTCGCCTAGGGGGATTTTCTGTTGATACCGGATGATTGTATGTGTCGGTGGGATTTATGTCGGTTATGGATGTAACACACGCAAGTGACCTCTTGACTCTATACTCTCTCTCTCTCTCTCTCTCTCTCTCTCTCTCTCACACACACACACACACACACACACACACACACACA
>SZWC01016344.1:0-13911 GCA_023375785.1 Penium margaritaceum | reverse complement strand
AGTTCACCTCCCAGCGCCTCACGGATTGGTGGAGCTCACTTCATAACAAATGTGTCCATAACGCAACAGTTGTAGTAGCTACCACTGCATTTCCCTCTTCATCTGCCTTAGTTGCTGCCTCATCTTCCACCATCTCCACCATGGCAGATACTTACCTCGCTTCCCAAGGGGGTGGTGGGGGTGGAGGTCGTAGTAAAGGCAACCGCAAGGATGGTACCACAGGCGGTGGTGGATAGGGGAGAACGTGGCAATGGACGAGGTTCTGACACTACCGCATCTTCTTCCTCCTCCTAAAGCACCATCACATGCGTGAACTGTGGTGCTTCTTGCCACGCCGCTCCCAAGTGTCCTGCACCACCTGACGATGTATGCCTTGCATTGGCCATGTGTGCGCACTGGACACGCTCTTTAGGTGGTGGTGGTGGTGATGGTGCATCCTGCTCCTCCACCTCCACTGGGTCCTCCAGCCGTCCTCCATCCTCCTCTGCATCTGCCACTGCCTACAGCACCACCATGGCTTCACTACCTCTACCTTATCCCTAGGGATGGCTTCTAGGGTTTGGCGGCCCAGTCCACCACGGGCCCACTTTTGGGTCCTACGCTAATCCATCGTGGGCATCATCCACATATACCACTGGACACCGCTCTTCTGGCATCGTCATCATCCTTGATCCACCTCATGACGCGTGCCAGCTAGACTCTTTCCTCTCTCATGCTGTCTATCAGAGGTACCTCTCTGACCAAGGAGGTGAGAGTGTGTGTTTTGTTGATGGGACACTTTCGTGTGCTGTTGATGACAGTCTTTGTGGTGTATCATCGGATCATGTCCATGAATGTTCTCCAGTTGATGTCCTGTGGATTGAGCATTGGCAATCTTTTAGTTTGCCCCGTTGCCTCGCTTCCTATGGTCAGCACATTTCTCCTCGCTCTGCCACTACACTTGTCAGCCGTGATCCAACGTCTGTTCGTGTGTCGGGTGGCTTCTGGATCCTCCACTCATGAGCCATCCACCACATGATCTCCTTTTCTTCCCATTTTTCTCTCTGGGTCTTTTTGGCTCTGTTTGCTTTGTGCACAAGGGTTCTGGCCAACTTCTTCCAGTCTAGGGTGTTGGGGTTGTTCACTTTGTTTNTGTTGTTGTCGCCTCTAAGTCTTTCGCTGTGACCGTAGCGGAGAGTTCATGGACCCCATGACCCGCTTCTTGTCCTCTCACGGGGTGTGTATGGAGCCGTCCTCTCCTTACACACCCCAAAAAATGGCGTCTCTGACCGTTTGAACCGTACGATTGTTGATGATGTCTGTACTCTTCTTAGTAATTCCTTCCTTTCTCATGTCTTCTCTTTTGAGGCCATGTCTTACATGACCTGGGTCTAGAACCGTGTCCCCAATCGTCCGCTCCCTCATCATGTCACCCCCTTGGAGCGCTGATATGGTCATCGCGTTGATCTACGTCTTGCCCGTGTTTGGGATTACGTCACTGCCTTCTGGTTGCCTAAGGACTTTTGGGACGGCAAACTCAGCCCCCGCTTCAGCCTCTACAGCTTCTTTGGTGTCTCGTCTATGTCCAAAGTTTGGGCAATTCTGGGACGCTGACCGGTCCCATGTCATTGAGTCCCGTGATGCCCTTTTCTTTGAGGATGTCTTTCTGCATGACCTGTCCAGTGTCCACCCTCCTCTCTCTCCTCTCTTTCTCGGCTTGGGGGGGTGTATCTGTCCCAAACTTTGATGTCAGGACATCATCTTCCTCCTCTCTTGATATGGCACCTCTTGCTGTCCCTTTGGTGTCTATCTCTATCATGGACAGTGACCCCCTGTCCTCTTTGGCTGACTCATCCTCCTCAGAGCCTTCGTCATCAAGTGCGTCCTCTGTAATATCTGAGTTGATACCCTTTGATACCCACACACAGTCCCCTATGTACTCCACTTCCAGCTCATCCTCTGAGCTTATGCTGTAGATGCCTCCGGTGGTTGAAACCGCTGAGCCACCACCTCAGGTCCCCCCTCCTAGTCATGAGCCCTACACACGTGGAGGGAGACTTCGTGCTCTTGCCTAGTACTCCTCCTCTTAGGCCTCTCCATCCTCTCTACGGCGCTCACGCTCTACTGCTAGATCTTTTACCGTACCCACTACAGGTAATGGAATCGGCCCCTTGCACGCCTCTCAGCCCTCTCAGTGGGCCAAGCGCTCCAGCGTATCGTCCTCTACCGCCAGACCCTCTGTTTGACCCACTGCCCTTGATGCACTTGGTCTTGGTGTCAGTGTTCTTCACACTAACTCAGTAGTGGGCTACACTCTTGTAGATCATGAGTTTCACAATACCGTTGAGTCATTCATTGTCGGTTATGTCACCGCATGCTTTGCAGCCTCTGGCCTTCCTACCCTTCCTCCCAATCGTACCACTTTTTGGTAGGTTTGTGAGGTAGCTGATGCTCACCTATATGAGAAGGCCACGGAGGAGGAGTTGACTTCACTCAAGGAGCATAACGTCTTTGAGCTTGTGGACCTCCTTGCGGGCCGCAAGAAAGTTTATGCCCGCTGGTTCCTACGGTAAAAGTTGAAGCCTCATGACAAAGTTGGCCGGTACAAGGCCCGCATCACGGCCAAAGGTTTCTCTCATATCCCTGGAATTGCTGTTGTTGAGACCTTTTTCCCCAGTCAGATGGTACACCACTGCCGGATCACTTTTGAGCCTAGAATAGATGGACGTCAACAACGCCTTTATGCATGGACGGCTTGACGAGGAGATCTACATGGTCCAGCCACTGAGATCCACCGAATGCACAAACAAGGTCTGGCGACTACGTAGATTCAAGCAGCCGCCGCGTTGTTTTAACATGGAAATCTCCTCTACTCTTGAGAGAGGCGGTTACAGACACATCACGGTGGATCTAGCACTCTTCTTGAGTACCCCCTGAGAGCCATTTTTGGCCATCCTTGACTATGTTGATGATATGCTCATTGCCTCCCCCAGTCCCGTAGCTGTCAAGTTTGTGAAGAACTCACTACAGAGTACATATAAGATGAAGGACTTGGGTCCAGCACGAGTGTTCCTCGGCATGGAGCTGGAGCATGATTTTCAGTGCCAAACCCTCCACGTGCACCAGGCTACATACATCCGCACACCAGGGGAGCGGTTTGCCTCCCTGCTAGCCGACATCCCCATTGCATCCACACCAATGACTCAAGCAAGACAGCGCCTGCTAAAGTGTCTTGATTCAGTACAGCTGGGGGAGAGTGTCGATGTCACTGACTATCTCAGCGTGGTCGGCTCCCTCATGTATCTTGCAACCACCGTCCGGACAGAAGTGGCCTTCTCTGTCAATTTCTTGGTCCAGTTCTCCAAAAAGCCTCACCAGAAAAACCTTGAGACAACACTGCAATTTGTGAGATACGTGCTGTCCACTGCACGTGTGGGGTTGCGCTATCGTGCTCAGCCCTCTGTGGTGGTTGACGGATACACAGACAATGATTGGACACGTGACACTGATGCTTGTAGCCGCACCGGTTACATATTTCTTGCCGTTGGGACTGCTGTCTCTTAGAGTAGAGGGAAACAATCATGTGTTGCCCGGAGTTCTTGTGAGGCAGAGTACGTGACGCTTGGTGCAGGTTTGTGTGAAAGTGTTTGGCTATCTCTCATGTTGCAACAATTGCGTGTTCCCATGCCGTGCATTAGTACAAAGGAAATCTCCAAGCACATTGGTCTGTATCACTCTCGCACTATAATGATATGCATTGTGTGCATGATATACATGAGCACATTGCTGCTGGAAAGGTTCAGGTCTTCTAGGTTGACACTCGTCAGCAACGTGCAGATTTCCTCACTAAAGCTCTCAGCAGTGGCATGTTTAAAACCGTTGTGCATACTGTTGGTATACTGCACTCTCATGATTTCCCTGGTTGAAACGAGTCTTGTGTATCACGTCGTTTTGTGATGTGCATATGTTCTTATGTGTGTGTGGGCTGTTTCTGTGGGTCATGGGCGAGTGTTGGTCATTGGTGTAACACACGTAAGTGACTTCTTGACTCTACTCACACACACACATCATCACCGCAGGTGACTAACATAGATTAAATCTCTCAGGTGCAAAGCTGTGACACATCATGGTGCACAGTAATGGCGACACCATCAAGCTATCAAGTGGAGGCCATAATACCAACACCAGATTTATGGAGAGCTTGATTATAGTGGTTTTCCATACTTCTACATTCTAGAATGGGGCACACATTCATGGGAGTGCATGCACCAGATACACTTGTGGTTGATGTGGCTGAGTTTTACTCATTTGCATGCTTTTATCTGTCGGGACCACACGTCCGGTTTACAACTACGTGTGAGAAACTGGCTGGATCTCGTTTGCTCCATGGTCAGGTTCGATCCATGGATGACGTGCAGATCCCACGTTGAGATCCTAATGTGGGTGGCCCGATCAAGTGGCACTTATCACTTTGCTTGCTCCTTAGTCATTCACTCGTTCATTTTCTTGCTAGTCTTGATGTCAAAGTGAGCTTGTCCCGATCCATGGTTACGTGCCTCTCCACCCGCTTGCTTGCTTGTTTATCTAGCAATCCAAGCTACCTACCATTCATTTGGTGGTCCAAACACAAGCACTTGGTGGTCTTTTCCAGGTGGCGCGGAGATCCTGGGTGCGTGTTTGGGATTTTTTACATTGGTTACATCATCCTAGTGGTCGAGACATTGGCATTCTGTGGTGTGTACTTATTCCGTGGGAGACCCCTAATGCGTGTTTGGGGTGCTTTGCATCTAGATGCATGTTTTTGGTGGTCAACACTTGGGCATTTAGTGATCTGGTGCTGTGGTGTTGAGGTTCATGTTCCCAAGATTCTCTCATGAAGGGGAAGCCCGTGTATCTTCATAGCTAGTACCTTGTTGTCAGCTCTTGTAGCCCAGGGGGAGTATTGGTCTATGGACTTGAACTGTTTGAGCGACAGATTGTGTTGTAAAGTGAGAGCTCCTCCAAATTTTTCGTTTCTCTTGGATGTACTTGTTAGGAGTGTGGAGAGTGTCGGAGAGTGTGGGGTGATCTTCACTAGACACAAACACCATGGATGCGGAAACTTTGTACTTTGAACCAAGACAAAGTGTTGGGGAGGGGGAGCGAGGATCTACGGACTCAAAGGTGCGCACCTCGCTTGTGCATTACACAAAGCGAGGCCACACCAATCGTAGGGTTGAGCCCGACCTTTTGGTATTAAACCAGAGGTGGCTACTCATTCGTGAAAAGCCAGNTGTTTTTGGTGGTCAACACTTGGGCATTTAGTGATCTGGTGCTGTGGTGTTGAGGTTCATGTTCCCAAGATTCTCTCATGAAGGGGAAGCCCGTGTATCTTCATAGCTAGTACCTTGTTGTCAGCTCTTGTAGCCCAGGGGGAGTATTGGTCTATGGACTTGAACTGTTTGAGCGACAGATTGTGTTGTAAAGTGAGAGCTCCTCCAAATTTTTCGTTTCTCTTGGATGTACTTGTTAGGAGTGTGGAGAGTGTCGGAGAGTGTGGGGTGATCTTCACTAGACACAAACACCATGGATGCGGAAACTTTGTACTTTGAACCAAGACAAAGTGTTGGGGAGGGGGAGCGAGGATCTACGGACTCAAAGGTGCGCACCTCGCTTGTGCATTACACAAAGCGAGGCCACACCAATCGTAGGGTTGAGCCCGACCTTTTGGTATTAAACCAGAGGTGGCTACTCATTCGTGAAAAGCCAGAGGATGACATGGTGTCCCCCTAAAGATCAACATTTGGAAAAAAATGACAACTCCCCCCAAAATCCCGATGCACATATGAAGACAAAGTAAGACATCCTAAAGTGTCTGAGGTCATGCCTCATCCACATCCAAAGATGAGAGTCAAGAGAAAGAGNNNGGATGACATGGTGTCCCCCTAAAGATCAACATTTGGAAAAAAATGACAACTCCCCCCAAAATCCCGATGCACATATGAAGACAAAGTAAGACATCCTAAAGTGTCTGAGGTCATGCCTCATCCACATCCAAAGATGAGAGTCAAGAGAAAGAGCAAGAGGTCATCATGTTGTTCCAGGTCACATCCTGGGTGAGTGCAGCAGCTGCTTGGAGAGACTGGTACCAACCACAAGATCTTGTCTTGAAAGATGCATCTCCAGGTGCAGCCATGTCAATCATTCCCTTGTACTTGTGCATAAGTGCATGTGGGACAAGACAAGAGGGCATTCCAGATGTGAGAGGCAATGAACTGGACGAAACAGTAACAAATCCTTATGACATGTATCCTTGTGTGTGACACCTCACTGTTGCATGTGGGCTCTTTAACTGTCACAACATAGGGTGATGCAGCAAATGGAAACGCACAGCTGTTGTAGTAGACGACAGAGCCAGAAAACTTCACACGTACCTGCACCAAGGGCCACATACTTAGCCTCTGTAGTGCTTGAGGCTATTCAGCCTTGCTTACTGCTTTTCCAAAACATGACAGCTCCCCTAATCAGAAACACATGGCTGGTCCTACTCCGCGCATCCATGTCATGTGCACAGTCACTATTGGTGAGTCCATCCACAGTGACCGAGGGCTCTACCCTAAACTACAACTCTATACACAAGGTGGAAATCTCGTAGCGCACTACACGGAGTGTAGTCTCAAGATGAAGCTCTCTAAAACACTGGGAGAACTGGGAGAGAAAACTCACAGCGAAGGCGACACCAGCAGGAGTGGTGGTAGCAAGGTACATCAAGGAGCTGATCACCCTTAGGCAGTTGGTCACATCCACCTTCTGTCCCAATTCAGACACATCTAGTGACTTCAGCAGCTTCTGGCCTGCTAGGGACATATAGGTGGAGGTAGGGAGGCAAAGTGCTCCCCCAGGTTGCAAAAATTCACAACCTGGTGAACATGTAGTGTGCGTCGTGAGCGATTGTGTTCAAGTATCATGCCCAAGAAGACACGAGCAGGGCCAAGATTCTTCATCTTGTATGCTGAATCAAAGAGGGCCTTTGCAGACTGAACATCTGAAGGGATGGGAGGTACAATCAACATCTCATCAACATAGATGAGAATGGCAAGAAGGGGAGTAGAGGGAGCCCTCACAAACAAGGCGGGATAAAGCGTGTTCCAACAAAACCCACTCTTTCCAAGTGTAGAAGTGATTTTCTGGTTCCAACAACGAGGCGACTGCTTGAGCCCATGGAGGGCTTTGCAAAGCCGCTATACTTTCTTGGTTCCATCTGTGAAACCATGGGGTTGGACCATATAGATTTCCTCATCAAGTCTGCCAAGAAGAAAGGCATTATTGACATCCATCAGTTCTGACTCCCAATCACGATGAGCACGCATGTGAAATATGTTTCTTTGCACGCATGTGAAATATGTTTCTTGTGTGAAACATTCTGAAATAACTGCCTTCCAAATAGCAAGAAAATCCGAACATTCTACGTTTTTTTCTCATTATTGCAAAAAACAGCCCACACCATATGATTTTTAGTGACTTCAAACTTTGCATTTCATGCGCACACATTTTAAGCACATGAAATTCTGTTAGTGTGGAGATATCATCAATCAAATTATAGAATAAAACAAAGTAGCCACGGTTGTAAGTGAAGTGACCTTGGAGTTACTGATCATTCACAGAACTTTCTATATGAAACAAGATAATCCAATGAAAGAGCACAATACTACACAATGCATCTGATTACAAGTTTCATATCTTTATAAGAAAAATTATCCCATATCCAGTGTCACATACGCCAAGACATTCATAATGTGGACCATGATACATAGTTGCCATATGAGCATCAACATACTCTAAGATATGCATGTTCCGGTCAAATGGACCGGGTCGTCCATTCTCCAGCCTCTGTTGTACTGCTGGAGGGAGTGGGTACATCCATGACATGAGGTTACATACTGTACACCTGGTGGCAACCATGCAACATTTTTCTTCCTGACTCTCAATGAAGAAGTTACTTTTGTCTGACTGCGATCCATCTTCATCAGACCAGTAGTCAGAGGTGTCACTGACGTCTATGTTGTAGAATGTATCGTCTTTAGTATTCTCTGAAGCACTGCCGTCCAGGGTATGACCATAAGAACAAGGACACATGTGCAAGTACATCTTGACGATGTGTTATTGACAGGACATGTGCTCCCCACAATGCATGAATGTGTATGCTACACCAGTGCCGTAAAAAAAAGACACCACAAGCTCTGGACCCACTTCCTAAGCAGAGCGGTCCAAGGCTGTGACATTCTTGTACACACTCCAATTGTTTAAGAAGAAATTGGAATGAAACAGATGCCGAAATCGAATGAGCATTTTCTTTCCACTGTGCCTTCATGCAACTTTTTTCATGGAATCAATGCCCTAACTTTATGCATTTTTTCTTCTTTTAACACTTTCAACAACAGATTCGCTTTCTGTGACCAGATATAGTATGGAGCTTGGATTAGCACTGTCAACGAGGGTCAGGTTTTTCAGGAAAGGCAATTTCCAAATACAGATTTTCAAACAAGAGGCTGAACCTAATCAGAGAGTAAGCAACTTCAAGTCGGGCCACATGTTATCTAACCCAGAATCTGTCTAAAGTCTCCATTCCATGAAGTCATCACAATGAACTTGTCATCTCCTGCATAACATGCACAGACAGCGTGAATGATCGGGTTAAAAAATCTACAATAGTAAATAAACATACAAGGTTCATCCCAAGTCAAAATTTCACTTCAAAAGACTTCGGTGTCATCGTCCCACTCCTATACACACTCCTACCATCCTTCCATGACACATGTTTTCTGCTGCTCCTCCCTGCATGCTCTTCCCACTCTCTCTGCTGACATGGGGCATTGTACCTGTCTCCACCCCCCTCCTCCTTGTCTGAATCTGACATGATGTGCCCTTCTGGATCATAAGGAGGAGGTTCGACCTTAAGCCACATCAGCCCATCCAAGGGTCTTAAGAGAAACACCCCTCCCCAAGCAGTGTGGGGGTGAAACACATCTCCTCCTGTGCTCAGTCGTAACTGGATGATTTAGGGTCCTATTCAGCTGTGGTTCCTGTTGCTGCCGCAGCAGCTGCTGTTGCTGCTGTTGCTGTGGCTGCTGGTGAAATTCTTGTTGCAACAGCAATGGATGTTCAGGTGAGTGTATGTCCTGCTCATCCCAGGTCCAGGCCTATAGATGGTGCATGTGTGGATCCACGGCTACCTACCATACTTGAAGAATGGCGTGGTTGAGCTGGCGTGTCATCTTCAGAGAGGTGGAGGGCATTTTCTGTTGTTCCACCTGCTACATCTGCTGCCGCAACAACAACACCGGTTGTGGCCTCGCCTTTTGATTTTGTCTCATTCACAGGCCAGCTTCCAGCAGCGGCCTCTGCCCTCACCATGTCCTCAGCGTGCTGAAGTTGAAGCTGGATCTTGTTGGCTGATGCCTCGGCTTCTGGTCCAAGCACATGCTTGTTTATGCACTTCTTCTTTGTGTGCCCCTTCTGGCCACACTGCGGGTGGATGTAGTTCTTCTTGCTCCGGTCTTTGCAGTCAAATCAGGCACTCTTTGGACAACCAGCCCCACGTTCTGGGCTAGGTTATACCCCCTCTTTTCCCACCTCCACGTTTAGTGTCGCAGGATTCACCCCATGCATGGGGTGGCTGTAAGTGGATCTGTATGCCATACGAGTGTGTCTGAAGTCGCAAAGTGGATCCGCCTGTTCACCACAACCGATGACAAAGATGCAGGTGTGGATACATGGTTTCCCTCACTAATTCCTCGACCCGTAGATGTAGCTCTGCTCCTGCATGTTCACAGTCCTTGACCTGCTGATGGGGCCCACCACAGTGGCGGAGTACGGACCGTCTCCCACGACGTCGTAGTTATGGCTGGACAAAGTGTTGTTGAGCAGCTGCTTTGCTGACGTTGGTGCAAGTTGTCTCACACACTCCTTTCTGAGTTTCCACCAATCTTCGAGCAGCCGCTGCAATCACATGTACAAATACCTGAAACAGTAAAAAGGGAACACCTTTTGGCACTCCATGGCTTGAGTGTTTGGTGACTCGGCTGCTTGCAATGTTGTACAGCCGCCACGCCCGAGTGGAAAGTAGAGCCTGGTCCAGTTGACCCCACAGATCTCTCCAATGCCATCAGCCCTGAGTAGGTACACAGTTGCATGGAATTTCACTGCTCGTAGTTGCTCCTAAAAAATCTGCCACTCAGCAGGTATCAGCATGTGGGAAAGTCTCCCTAACAAGTATCTCGCTTGCTTCCCAAATTTGTGCCTCACATTATGCCAAAGGTGGTAAGCAGAGTACGTGTGGGGTGCTCCGGGTAGCTTCTCAGCCATGGCGTTTAGCAAACCCTTGTCTTGGTCGGAGATCACCACAGTTCCGGACTGTGCAACTGTTGGATATGCCAGGGAAAGGTGCAACTACCAATCATCTTTGTTTTCACCCAGAGCCGTAGCAAAGGCTATGGGGACAGCATTACCGTTGGCATAAAAGAACTGGGAGATGAAGAGGACTTGGTTGTGGCTATTCTTGAGGTGGGTGTCATTCATGGTCAAGATGAGGGCGGACGTGTTAGGGTCCACATGCTTCAAATGCAAAGACGACATCAGGGGAAAATAATGAACAGTAGGAAACTGATTCAGAGAGCTGCATGTGACGATAAGGAGGAACTGTGCAATGTACCTCCTTGTAGTACACCGGCAACAAGCTCCACGAGATCGCCTTCAGACCGAGAAGATTCACTTGCATTTTTGACTTTGCATGGAGCACCGTGCTTTTGTATACCGCCTTTCCTATCACCTTCCTCACCACAGCCAACTGCATTTTCACGTCTACTGTTAGTGTCCACTTTTGTGTTGTTTCAATCTCCTTGATGACCCACTTCACTGTCTTCGCAAGATCTTTGCGGACGACTCCCGGTGTGCACTTGTGTCCGTTGATGAAATCTGCAATAACTTGGTCTTTACTGGCAGTTATGTGCACCCGCAGCCACCATGGACACTCTTCATTGTAGTGGCAACAGCAAGCACTGAAGCACGTCTTCTCAAAGCACAACTCACGTACACTCATGCAGTTTGTTATTGCATAGCCGTCCATAGTTGCATGCGCCTCTACCATGTTCTTGAATTCCATCCTTGGAGGGACAACGTGCTCCTTTTACCTCCACTTTGGCATCTTTCCCCATGCCTCATTGCCTGACGAGATTGCGAAAGAAACATAGCAAGAAAAACAGTTTGAGATGAAGAAAATGATGGAAAAACAAGATCAATAAAAGGCACACTCCCATCATGCCCACTAGGGTCATACAGGCAAAAAACCCTAAGGGCTACCCTCACTTGCTTCAGAGAAATGAGGAGAACTTGGCCTTGAAGCACATGTCTGGGTTGCTAGGGTTCGGGGAGCGAGACCTGGCTTGTTGATCTCTGGATGTGCTTGTCCACGCAATGGAGACACAAAGGGGGCAGGGGGGGGGGGGGNTAAAATGGATACATGATGTCTAACCGTCAGACCAAAGCCAAGTATCTAGGCTTACCAGGCTCACAGGCGGATGCGAAGTCCTCCATGGCGCCCCCTTGTGTACGGCCAAAACTGCATGAGGTACATGATAAGGGTTGGCAGCAACGCTGGAAAGTCGTTGACAGACATAAGAGAAATGAGAGAAACAAGAGAAATGGGAGAAGCACTTGCAATAACGGGGGTTATCCAAACCGATAGGACTCCTTGGTGGGTAACAAGCGGATGCATTACATTGCAGTGTAAACGCAGGGGCCCGCTACCGCGGGCCTTTGCGTAGACTGGCAAAAAACTAAAACCCCAACCCAACCGGACGCCTAATCGTCTGGTTAGTATGGGTAAATCTATGATATTGAGGACGTCCATTGCTTTCACATGTGCTAACATGACGAGGGCATAAAATTGAAAAGTGGACACATAGATGACACATGTGTAGCGTGAGATTATCTTCGCTTGAAAACATTTCAACTGACAACATCTACGTCCTTCTACGTCCACACGGATCAAACAAGTATGACCAACGAACTCGATCCTTTCTCATACCAAAAAGCTACGGGGGTGTGACCATATACCCATCGAATTCTCGATAGATCCGCCATATCCACAGACCGCTCTTTAACAACACCATATCCAGCTGATTTGAACTTCAACACTGAAACATCCACCGACCGAAGAAAAACAGCGACGAATCAAAACAAAAAGCACGCGAACACCATGTCGTCGCTGCATGAAATGCAGCTTCGGATTGATGACGTCATCACGCCCCTTAAATAATCACAAACCCCACATTTGAGGTGTTTCTGATTGTTTGAGGGAGGGGTTTGCGTTGGGTTTGCGTGAGGGGTCCAAGACACCCCATGCGTTGAAAGGGAATCTGTTGGGCCCCGCTACCGAAGAGCCAAGCAGATGCCCACGCAAAAAATAAAACCCTCAACCCCGAGTGTAATTCGGGGTTGGGTCTGAAGGTTTTTTCTCGCAAACCTAAGGTTTTTTGTTTTCCATGAATTTTTTTGACATGGGCGTTTTCGCTCAATCGCGATCGAGCGATGACCCTTTTTCTTCAATTTTCCTTTTCGACGCGCAAACCCCGTATTACGATGTAGGGTTTTATGTTTGGCGCGGGATCCACCCGCGCAAAATGTAGAAAACCCTAAATCTTAATGGGGGTTTGCGCATCAAAAAATAAAATCGAAAAAAGGGTCATCGCTCGATCGCGATCTTGCAAGGGAGCGAGGTCGTGATCGAGCGATGGTCACACGACCCTTCTCGCCATGCTCGATCAGCCACGCATGTCGCTGATCGAGCATGGCGAGGGATCCGGATACATCGTTCTTATCTTTTTAAGTGCTGGATATGGGTGATATAAATTTGCGCTCGTGGATATGGGTGAGAGAATGCGTGGAAGCTTCCTAGCAACGCAGCCGCTGACTAGGTGTCAGTGCCTGATCAGACGGTGACGACAGTCACAGGTCGTACACACTATGGCACGGGTTTGGCTAGGAGACACAAGGCAAAGTGTCAGAATGCTTCAATACAGCATATGCAGAGAGAAATGACAAATGACAGGTCCAAGGCACAAATACCTGCCGCGGCACACACCGGGTGTCGCACGCGGCAGTCCAAGAGCTGTCGTAAAACTGGCCCAAAACCACTGTTTTGGCCGTAACTCTGCGCACACATGTCAGAATGCTACACCATCTGAACCTGGACGTGCAGAATCAAAAGACAGACGCTACAACTGGTCACATGCATGCATCCATTGACAGACAGTGAACATACAATGCAAAAACATGCAAATAGGCCTCATGGCCAGTCCGCCGAAAGACGCGTGCAAGATGTAGAAGACACAGCAGAGAGTCCCGGTGGCATCTGGGGCTCTGGTACAGTGGTCGACCAGCTCCCAGTTGGTAGTCCGCCGCCTGTCGTCGCGCCGGTGCCACCAGGGCCGCCCGCCTCAGGGATCTGCACGAGTATGGACACGGCCGAGTGGCCACAGTAAACTGTACAGGAACGACACAAAGCACAACACTCCCCCATGACCCGATGGTACGCATGTCCATACGCGTGCAGTACTGGTACGAACACAATAGTGAGTGACACAAACAAATGAGACGCAGACGCACATCCCATACTCAACCACTCTCACGCACGGGACGAAGCCCAACAGAACGAATGGCCACCAGGAACGTTTCGCGAGCAAGTCGAATTAGGTCGACTTGGTGACTTCGACTTTTGACCCAAAGTCGCCAAGTCGAAGGCGACATGGGGATGTGTGTATGTGCATGTGTGTGTATGTGTGTATTCTTGTGTGTATAGGTATATGTGTGTGTGTGTGTGTGTGTGTGTGTGTGTGTGTGTGTGTGTGTGTGTGTGTGTGTGTGTGTGTGTGTGTGTGTGTGTGTGTGTGTGTG
>SZWC01016343.1:54595-65295 GCA_023375785.1 Penium margaritaceum | reverse complement strand
TCAATGTGAGGCGTCGGTAGTAGGACTCGGAGCCGTCCTCATGTTGAACGGTCATCCAGTTGCATATGAGAGTCGGAAGCTCATCCCCGTGGAAACGCGGTACACGACTGGGGATCAATAGCTCCTTACGGTAGTACACACTTTCAAGATGTGGCATTGGTACCTCGAGGGTGCTGAAGAGGGTGTGACGGTCCTGACCGGTCATAATCCATTGGTGTTTTCCAAATGCAACCGGACCTCTCAAGACGACAGGCGTGTTGGAGCAAATACCTGAGCCGATTCTAATTCACATGGGAATATCGGCCAGGACGCATCAATGTGGCCGATCCAGTAAGCCGACAGCCAGTGGAAGTTAAAGTAACCACCGAGGTTGGTGGGTGTTTTATGGCCATTGCAACAGCAATAGTAAAATCACCAGATCCCCCTGCACCTATGCGGCAACTACCACGAGAGATTATCCATTACAACGGTTTTGAAAACAGGATCCGGATGGGATACCGTGTGGATTATTGGTTTCAAGACTCTTGAAATCTGGACAAGTACGGCTTGGTGGAGGCCGTAGTAATCTTCTGACACGGAGAACCTGTTGTTGTGCCAAACTCGGGAGACCTTCGAGCAAAGATTGTCTCCGAGTTCCACGACCCGCCGGTCGCAGGTCATGTGGGACCTCAAAAGACCGGACATGCACTCTCGGACCACTATTGGTGGCCAAGATGGAGTGTTGATGCCCGTAAGTATTGCATGACATGCGACCCATGTCTTCAGAATAAGGCTAGTAACAAGAAGCCTGACTCCTCCAGGCTCCTCCAACTGCTTCCCATTCCTGGGACTCCATGAGAGTGCGTCAGCATGGAATTCAATACTGGTCTTCCTGACACGGCCCGTGGCCACGATGCAATATCCTACTGCTATTTCATTTCGATATCAATTGTATTTTAAGTTGATTGAATGTGATACATTTTTTTGTTCAATGAATTCTACATACCATATAAATAATTGAACTCGAATATTATGTAGAAGGCTCAAGGATTTGAAACTTCAATGGTGTTTTTGTCCATATAAAATGTTGAAATCAAGGTTCTATTTGATGCAGATCCGACCATTAAGGACTACCCGAATAATTCAAACCTGAAAAATATCGTCTAATTCATAGATTTTATAATTCGCAGTTTTCCATTCGTTGAAATCCAAGAGCAGTAGGGTACTAGTGGTTGTGGATCTTTTGACAAAGATGACACAGTTCATTCCTACAACCACTGACGTGAACGAAGAGGAGATCGCTCATCTTTTCTTTGAGGGTGTCGTAAAGTACCACGGCTTGCCGTTGCGCATTATCTCCGATCAAGATAAAAAAATTGGTAGTAAGTTCTGGCAAAAGATGCACGAGTACTTCGGTAGTGAGTCGCAAATGTCGACAGCGTTTCACCCTCAAAATGACGGACAAGCAGAGCGCATGAACAACACTCTGGAACAAATGCTCCGCATGTACGTGGACCGTGTCATGCATGACTGGGACAAATTCCTTAGCACCAGCAGAGTTTGCGGTGAATAACTCGGTGAACGAGTCTACACAATTTACACCATTTTTTTTAAACAATGGTCGGCATACAGTGGTGCCCTCTTTATTGGTGAAGAGTGGGAGTACAGGAGGGCAGGTTCCTTCTGCTCAAGCCTTTGCCGAGCACATAGACTCCTTTTTACAGGAGGCGAAGGGTCACCTTCAAGCTGCTCGGCAACGACAAAAGGAATATGTCGACAAAAGTCACCGTGAGGTCTCATTTGACATCGGTGACAAAGTGTTGCTTAGCACTAGGAACCTTTGGCTGAAGTCGCCAGAGGCACGAAAACTTCTACCGAAGTGGATTGGTCTGTTTCCCATCGTTGCACGCATCAGGCCAGTGGTATACCGATTGCTACTTCCGCTGAGTATGAAGATATATGACGTGTTTCATGTGAGCCAATTGGCTCCATACACGGCTGAGGGAAACGTTCAGCAACCACCGGCAGTCATTGTTGCCGATGGCCAATACGAGGTTCTGTGCCTACTACAGCACCGAGAGCGTACTCTCTGGTCGCGGGTTGTTAGGGAATACCTTGTTCATTGGGCCGGGTGTGGACCTGAACATAACTCATGGGAGCCCGAGTCTCAGTTATCCACAGGGGTGGTCAACGAATATTGGAGCGATCTGGTAGCTTGCACGGATCGACGCGTGTCAGGGAGCACCACCTTAACGTGGAAAAAGTGAGCAACATTCCCGAAGGGTGGCATTCATGGACTGCAACCATAGGAGGTTGGGGACGCCCAACATGGTTGTCGCACGGACGCTCTAGCCTAAAGGGGGGAAGCCGCTAGCCGTGCTGACCGACAAGCTGCAGCTTAGGTCCAAGTGCCATGCACGTGTTCATGTTTAGCAGGTGATTGAAATTATTCAGTTTTCTTTCACAATGTTGATGACTCACTGACTGACAATCCTGCTTCTTGTTCATGAACCGGGATGGTTCATAATAAGTGGGGAGGAACGTAGCGGGAGGGCCGGTTCGGCCCTCCCTCCTCGCTGAAGCGAGGAGTGGTTGCGCACCACCCCTCGCATCAGCGAGGGCTGGCCGGCGGCCAGCACTTTGCTGGCTGCCGGCCAGCTCGCTGCCGGCCGGCTCGATGGCCGGCGGCTGGCCATGCGACCGGCCGGCCACCAACCGGCTAGCCGCCAGCCGCCGATCACGGCCTCAGCCCGATCGGCGGCTGAGGGGCCACGAGGGTCTCGAGGGCGAGGCCTCATGGCCTCGTGCCCTCACCCCCCCTCGCCCTCCTTGCAAACGAGCAAGAGAGGACGAGGGATAGGGGGAGCGAGGGTGAGAGCGAGGATTAGGCAAGCGCACGAGAGAAGTCGGCGCCAAATCGCCGATCGTGCCTCGCACACGACAATTTCGCGCCGACGTGTCAAAAAATGAAACTCAAGTTCGTTTAGGACAAACTATGAGTTTCGAAACCGGAAAACTCGTGCAAATGCACGAGTTCGAGGTAAAAACCCTTGGCTTGGGTCCCAAAACCAGGGGCAAGGTTAAAAACGGAGATGGGCCTCCGGAGACTCGAAGTATTCGAGTCTTCCTGCTCTGGGTCATTGATGACGATTTCCCCTCAGTCCTGCGAAGGGGGTAAACCCCTTACACGGACTGAGAACACCATTATGCGAACTCCGACGACGAGTTCAGAACAGGTGCTGGAGACTCAACCCGTTACACAAAGGTTTTGCCAAGCTCTATGGGTCCGCCAGTGGATTGGTCGTCAGTTAAGCCGGTGCTGCACCATTCGCTGCAAAAGTTGTCGCTGCCACCTGTTTGCCTAGAGAGCATTGTTGTTCGCGTGCTGCTGATTTGCCATCGCCAGAGTACTCGGCTGGGACTGCTGCTCGTCGCCGAGTGCGCTTGCTCTGTTCACCGTTGTCATCACAAAGTCTGCAATGTTCTAAACGGTGGAGATGCATTGAGAACTCGTGCAAGGTTGTCGTCGGGTAGTTAATGCGTTGGTCGCCCCTCAAGCGCGGCCGTTCTCTGATACCAAGTGTTACGCCGAGCGGAACGTAGATGGTTCACAGGGGTGAGGTGCGGGACAAAAAATGATTGGGGGGTTTGGGACAAATGGATAGTTTGTATTCAGCTGTAAGTGTACTTCGATGACAAGTGTCGAGTGAGTCGAGCACATATATACAATGCCGAGAATGAGAGTGAGGCATACCCTACTGATTATTAAATTCGATCTTTAAGATTTTAGTAATTTAGTGATTGTTAAATTCGTTCAGAAAAAATTCGAGTCCAATCATTTTGGTGATTCTTTCCAAATCGTCGAAACTGGAACGCCGATCCTTAAATTCGACGACCAGCTATTCTCAACTTCGCCTACCGCACTTCAATTCTACATTTCGAACTTGAAAATCAATTTGCGCCCCGTTCGGTGTGGTCAAGCCGCCCACGTCTGACTGACATGACAGATTCTCGCCTTGTTTTGGGCCGATCTTGACTGACACGGGTGATCCAACAGTCTGGATCATCCGTGTCAGTGATGTTCTNCACGGCGGGTGTCCCACACGGCAGTGCAAGATCTGTCCTAAAACCGGCCCAAAACCACCGTTTTGGCCGTAACTCTGCGCACACATGTCAGAACACTACGCCGTCTGAACCTAGACGTGCATAATCACAAGCCTGACGCTATGACTGGTCACATGCATGCATCCGGCATTGAACGTTGGATACACAATGCAAAAACATGCAAATCGGGTCCACGGCCAGTCCACCGATAAAGTCCTACGTGCTGCACAAAAACTACAAGAGGTCCCGGGTAGCGTCCAGAGCTCTGGAACGGCCGTCGGTCAGCTCCAAGCTGGTAGTCCGCCACCGGATGGTGCACCGGTACCGCCTGGGTCCGCATCAGGGATCTGCACGAGTATGGACACGACCGAGTGGTCACAATAAACTGTAGAGGTCGACAGGAACGTCACAAATCACAACACTCCCCCATGACCCGATGGTACGCATGTCCTTACACGTGTAGCACTGAAACGAGTACAACAACGCGTGCAACGATGGAACGAATGGCCACCTTAACACCCCACACTCAACCACTCTCAGGCAAGGGGCGAAGTCCGAAAGAACGAATGGCCACCAGGAACTTTCCGCGTGCTAGTGCCTTCGTCAAGAAGTCAACACGCTGCATGTCAGTGCCAACCCAAATGACGGAGATCACGTGTCGCTCCACCAAGTCACACACAAAGTGATGCTCTACTGCAATGTGCTTCGTGCGAGCATGGAAAACACCAGATTTCTCCACAATAGCAAGAGCGCTCTGGTTGTCGCAACGAGGCACAATGGCGGATACTCACTGACCAAGCTCAAGAAACAGACGCTGCAGCCATACCGCCTCAGCAGCCCCTGCACCTAGAGCGACATACTCTACCTCTGATGAGCTACGTGCAATGCAGCCCTGCTTCCCGCTGCGCCAGGACACAGCGGTACCACCAAGCAGGAACACGTAACCGGTGCGACTGCGTCCGTCTGGGCTCCATGCCCAGTCGCTGTCAGTGTAGCCATCAAGGACCACCGAACACTGCCGACGAAAGCAGAGTCCGAGGTACAATGTGGAGACCACGTACCGCACCACTCGCACAGCCGCATGAAGGGCTCTAGCATGTGGAGCCTGCGAAAACTGAGCAAGGAGGTTGACGATGAATGCGATGTCCGGACGTGTGGTAGTGGCCACGTATATCAGAGATCCGTTGAGACGGAGGTACAAGGTCACATCCACTGTCTCTCCCAACTGTGTGGGATCGTCCACCTTCAGGGCATCCTGCCCGTCGGGTGTGAGAGGTGTGGAAGCTGTGGGCACTACGCCGAGGAGATCGCTGAAGCGCTCCCTCACAACACGTGCGTATCGGGCCTGGTACAGTAGCAGAGTACGACATCTGCGGTCTCGTACGATCTCGATGCCAAGAAACACCGCTGTAGGACCAAGGTCCTTCATCCTGTAGGCAGTCTGGAGGACGGCCTTGGCCTCCTTCACGGCCTCCAGTGAAGGAGACGCGATCAGAAGGTCGTTGACATAGATCAGGATGGCGGTGAACCGCTCAGGCGTCCGGCAGATGAAGAGAGAGGGATCTGCCTCGCTCTGTACATATCCCGCACGAGTCAGGGTGAAGGGATCTCCTGGTTTCAACACCGAGGGGACTGCTTGAGGCCGTACAAGGACTTGCGCAAGCGCCAGACCTTGTCGCCGTCCTCAAAGCCGGGTGGTTGAGCCACGTAGATCTCCTCATCCAAAGAGCCATGGAGGAACGCATTGTTCACATCCATCTGGTGTAGTTCCCAGTCATGCTGAGCCACTACACCAAATAGACCTTGAGTTGAGGTCATACGGCCGACAGGGGCGAAGGTGTAAGTGTAATTGATGCCCTCAATCTGAGAGTACCCCTTGATGACCAAGCGAGCCTTGTGGCGTTCCAGTGAGCCATTTGGCTTCACTTTCTTGCAAAAGACCCACTTGACCTGAATAGCCTTCCTCCCAGGTGGAAGGTCGACTAGCTCGTAAACTCCGTGCTCTCGGATGGCGAGAAGCTCATCCTCGCAAGTAGCACGCCAAGCATCAGCATCCTGTGATGAGAGAGCTTCCCTCAGTGTGCCCGGGTCAGGCGCCAAAGCGGGAGAGCTCTGCGTGGCAAGAGCACACGCCTCAGTGCTAGGTCTGATGACCACAAGATTGGCTGCTGCATCACAAGTGATGTGGAATTCGCGAGTGACGAGGTCGTGTCCTATGGGTTACACTGGGTGTACCTCTGTGTGCTCAGTGCGGACACTCAGGCGTAGGGCCTTTGTGTCGGGGTCACCACTCGCGACGCTGCGGGTGGAGTGCCTGGGTGCAGGGCCAGACGCTCGCTGAGCTCCGAAGTCCAATGGTCGAAGACGACCGCCAGGCTCACGGGAGTAACCTGGGCTCGAGGGGCGCACCTCAGGCTTTAGAACGGGCACAATCACAGCCGGGGAGAGCTGAGGCAAGGGAGGTGGTGATGTCGTGCGAGGAGAGGCATGTGTGGGAGACACGAGACTTGGTGTGGCAGTAGGGACAGGTGAGGCAGGACCACACACAGAGGCAGGAGTGCCGGCGGACACAGGAGTACGCACAGGTGTAGGATCATGGGTACCGGAGGGAGGCGAGGGAACCGGGGTAGAAGCCGGTGGTGCTGGAGAGGTCTCTGGGCTGACAGCGATTATCGCTGGGTCATCAAGAGCCGGAGACCGTGAAGTGGAGGGAGCTCGAACGGACACATCAGCCTGACGAGGGGTGCTCGCAGGCGAAGACTCCCCTATCCGGCGAGAAACCTCACACGTAGGGATGTGCGTGACAGACAACGACGTAATCGATGTCAGATCATGGTAGGTGAGGGACTCAAAGAAGAGCGCGTCTCGTGACTCAACAATGCGATGACGGGTAGGGTCCCAAAATCTCCAGGCCTTCGATCGCGGGGAGATGCCGACGAAGGCACACAAGAGACCCCACGGTGAGACCTTGGACCCCTGCTGGTCCTCGGTGTACCACACGGAAGCCAAGGACACCCAGACGCGAGCGAGATGAAGGTCAGCACGATGGCCAAACCAGAGCTCATACGGTGTAACGTGGTCCGGAAGAGGACCGTGCGGGAGGTTCCAGACCCAAGGCATGTAGGCAAAGCCCTCAAAAGCGAAGGACTCTGGGAGACTGCACTCAGACCGCATAGCGCGAACCGCATCCTCCATGGTGCAGTTCCAACGCTCAGAAATACAGTTCTACTGAGGAGTAGCGGGAGCGGAGACCTGGTGAAAAATCCCGTGCTTAGCGAAGAAGCTATCCATCTCGCCAAGAAACTCGCCACCACGATCCGATCGGAAGGTGTGCAGCATGTGGCGGGACTGACGCTCAGCCATCACTAGCCAGAGGCGAACCGCGAGAGCGGTGTCACTCTTCTGGCACAGGCTATAGACCCACCGCATCCGCGTGAAGTCATCAGTCACAGTCAGGACGTATCGACCCCTATCGGACATAGACTCGACAGGAAGAGGGCCAAGAAGGTCCGAATGGACTAACTCGAGAGGGCGAAGTATGCGGGAATGTGAGTCAGGGTAGGTGCAGTGATGTATCTTACCCTGGGCGCAGAAGAGACAGTCGGTCTTGGGCGGCTTCTCGAAAGAAGCCGCATCAAGACCGAGAGCGGACTGTGTCTGAATGAGCTTCGACATAGTGTCGGAGCCCACATGACACAGACGGCGATGAAGCAATCGCTGGTGCTCAGGAGACAGAACACCAGTGACAAAAACACGAGCTGAAGGGGAAGGGGATCAAGGAGCAGAAGTCCGGGAAACACGGTACAAGTCATCCACAACTGAGGCACGCAGAACAATGCTGTAAGTGTCAATGGCAGTCACAGTCGCGGACTCGGCAGTGTGCTCCACAGAGAGTCCCATCAGTGTGAAAGCACGTACAGAAAGCAAACTGAGCTCAAGGTCAGTAAGGCTGCACACGGTTCCTATCCGCGGAGATTCAGAGGGATCCGGATCCGTGCGACGAGTCCTGCACCTGGATCCGGAACCGGGGTAACGGATCCTTGGATTCACGGATCCCTATATTCACGGATCCTGGATCCGGATCTGCAGAGACATGTACCATGCATTATATATGTACCATGAGTTTCACAGTTCCTTTTCAAACTGTGTACTGGGTGGTAACACTTACACTTCTTTCCACATGTCGTACATTCACAGACATGTTCATGGAAGACACTCATTCACACATTCATGGAAAAATGTTCTCAAAGAAGCACACTAACTACGTACTTGACAGTGAATTGTCTTCAACATGTCATCATGGAAGTAAAGCCGAGTCCAGGTCTAAGCATGTTCAGGTCACCACCCCCCCACTTTCACCTGCACCCTCACCTTCCCCCCCATCTGTACCCTCATCTTCACCATCATCTTCACCCTCTTCTTCCAGCTCTTCCTAAAGAGCTAGATCACCACGACGACATGCGTTCACCCATGCCTCCTCAGCTACCAACTCTGGTGCTACCTCTCTGCTAGGTGCTACGGGGAAGTTCACCAGGGTTGGATCATTGATCCATGACTTCAGCAGCATGAGGTTCTCTACTGTGAGGTCTACCAGAGACTGCCTGAATTCAGTGATGATGTGGCGGCCCAGAGAAAAAATCCTTTCAGAGGGCGTGCTCGTGGCTGGAACTGCTAGGAGGTCCAGTGCTGCGAGGTGGAATGTCGGGTACTTCTTCTCGTACTTGCGCAAGTACATAAGGATCTTGCACTTGCGGGGCTTCTTCTCGTCCTTCGCCCANTACCGCCTCAGCAGCCCCTGCACCTAGAGCGACATACTCTACCTCTGATGAGCTACGTGCAATGCAGCCCTGCTTCCCGCTGCGCCAGGACACAGCGGTACCACCAAGCAGGAACACGTAACCGGTGCGACTGCGTCCGTCTGGGCTCCATGCCCAGTCGCTGTCAGTGTAGCCATCAAGGACCACCGAACACTGCCGACGAAAGCAGAGTCCGAGGTACGATGTGGAGACCACGTACCGCACCACTCGCACAGCCGCATGAAGGGCTCTAGCATGTGGAGCCTGCGAAAACTGAGCAAGGAGGTTGACGATGAATGCGATGTCCGGACGTGTGGTAGTGGCCACGTATATCAGAGATCCGTTGAGACGGAGGTACAAGGTCACATCCACTGTCTCTCCCAACTGTGTGGGATCGTCCACCTTCAGGGCATCCTGCCCGTCGGGTGTGAGAGGTGTGGAAGCCGTGGGCACTACGCCGAGGAGATCGCTGAAGCGCTCCCTCACAACACGTGCGTATCGGGCCTGGTGCAGTAGCAGAGTACGACATCTGCGGTCTCGTACGATCTCGATGCCAAGAAACACCGCTGTAGGACCAAGGTCCTTCATCTTGTAGGCAGTCTGGAGGACAGCCTTGGCCTCCTTCACGGCCTCCAGTGAAGGAGACGCGATCAGAAGGTCGTTGACATAGATCAGGATGGCGGTGAACCGCTCAGGCGTCCGGCAGATGAAGAGAGAGGGATCTGCCTCGCTCTGTACATATCCCGCACGAGTCAGGGTGAAGGGATCTCCTGGTTTCAACACCGAGGGGACTGCTTGAGGCCGTACAAGGACTTGCGCAAGCGCCAGACCGTCCTCAAAGCCGGGTGGCTGAGCCACGTAGATCTCCTCATCCAAAGAGCCATGGAGGAACGCATTGTTCACATCCATCTGGTGTAGTTCCCAGTCATGCTGAGCCACTACACCGAATAGACCTTGAGCTGAGGTCATACGGCCGACAGGGGCGAAGGTGTAAGTGTAATTGATGCCCTCAATCTGAGAGTACCCCTTGATGACCAAGCGAGCCTTGTGGCGTTCCAGTGAGCCATTTGGCTTCACTTTCTTGCAAAAGACCCACTTGACCTGAATAGCCTTCCTCCCAGGTGGAAGGTCGACTAGCTCGTAAACTCCGTGCTCTCGGATGGCGAGAAGCTCATCCTCGCAGGTAGCACGCCAAGCATCAGCATCCTGTGATGAGAGAGCTTCCCTCAGTGTGCCCGGGTCAGGCGCCAAAGCAGGAGAGCTCTGCGTGGCAAGAGCACACGCCTCAGTGCTAGGTCTGATGACCACAAGATTGGCTGCTGCATCACAAGTGATGTGGAATTCGCGAGTGACGAGGTCGTGTCCTATGGGTTACACTGGGTGTACCTTTGTGTGCTCAGTGCGGACACTCAGGCCTAGGGCCTTTGTGTCGGGGTCACCACTCGCGACGCTGCGGGTGGAGTGCCTGGGTGCAGGGCCAGACGCTCGCTGAGCTCCGAAGTCCAATGGTCGAAGACGACCGCCAGGCTCACGGGAGTAACCTGGGCTCGAGGGGCGCACCTCAGGCTTTAGAACGGGCACAATCACAGCCGGGGAGAGCTGAGGCAAGGGAGGTGGTGATGTCGTGCGAGGAGAGGCATGTGTGGGAGACACGAGACTTGGTGTGGCAGTAGGGACAGGTGAGGCAGGACCACACACAGAGGCAGGAGTGCCGGCGGACACAGGAGTACGCACAGGTGTAGGATCATGGGTACCGGAGGGAGGCGAGGGAACCGGGGTAGAAGCCGGTGGTGCTGGAGAGGTCTCTGGGCTGACAGCGAT
>SZWC01016342.1:4013-65297 GCA_023375785.1 Penium margaritaceum | reverse complement strand
GCACATCGATATTCGGTACCACTACTCACGTGACCTTATCGCCAAGGGTGTCGTGGAACTGGAGCACGTCGCAACCAAGAAAATGCTTGCGGACTTCCTGACAAAGCCGCTAGACAGCGACTTGCATTTTGCAGGAGCTCGAGGAGTCGGCATGGTGGATGCAAGAGATGAGAACTAAAGACCAAGAAAACTGACATGCACAAACACAACCTAGAGCTACAGGTTCATGCCAAAGAAAACTACCACAGCAGGTGGCCTACGGCGCAAGGGAGAGATTGTTGTTCTTCTATGCCCCATGGCCACTGCTATGGCTTGACGGACAGGTTGGGCATGCACTGCTCCCTTGGAGTAAGTCCCCCAAACCTTGTTCGTGGTGCAAGTCCAATCGAGACACCAGAAGTGTAGCGCAACGGATAGCATGTTGGACTTAGGGACAACATGTCCTGCGATCGAGCCTTGATGTGCGCAGAAGGTTTTTTGACCTTCTAGCACAGGGGAAGTTTCTTAGACATTTCTCCATGCATGAGGAGAGTGCGCCACTTGGCGGTCAGTGGATGCGCCAATTGGCGGACTGGTGAGGTGGTGTGGAGTGACCACCCCAAAAGTGTCACTACCCACACACCTTAGAAGCCAGGCCTAGGACTATATGTACCAGGCTCATTCCTCATTCTAATTACACAATCTGGCCTTAGATGCTCCTCACAGAGTTGTCCAACTAAGGAACAGNGATCGAGCCTTGATGTGCGCAGGAGGTTTTTTGACCTTCTAGCACAGGGGAAGTTTCTTAGACATTTCTCCATGCATGAGGAGAGTGCGCCACTTGGCGGTCAGTGGATGCGCCAATTGGCGGACTGGTGAGGTGGTGTGGAGTGACCACCCCAAAAGTGTCACTACCCACACACCTTAGAAGCCAGGCCTAGGACTATATGTACCAGGCTCATTCCTCATTCTAATTACACAATCTGGCCTTAGATGCTCCTCACAGAGTTGTCCAACTAAGGAACAGCATAAAGAAGACACTGGTTGGTCTAAGCCCCAGGAGTTAGTCTTTGACTAGCACCTCGCGCGAAAGTGACCAAGTGTTAAGTGGACACAGTTGCTAGCAAGTGATTGCCTAGGAACTGCTCAGTGTGGAATCGTGATCCTGAGGGTGATATCTTCTCCTAGCTGAAATGCTAGGAGCGGACGGCAGGTGCTATTGTGTCGGCCCTGTTTTCTAGTCCGTTTGCCTCAGGCCGGTTGACACTATCTCCTCAGCACGAGCTATTTCTTCATCGCCGCTTGTGTCATGTAGGCTCCAACACTGTGTCAAAGCTCATTCGAACACAGCCCGCTCTCGGTCTTGACGCGACTTCTTTCAAGAAGCCGCCCAAGACCGACTGCCTCTTTTGCGCTCAGGGTAAGATGCATCGTTGCACCTATCATGACTCCCGTTCACGCACACTTTGCCCTCTCGAGTTAGTTCACTCGGACCTTCTTGGTCCCCTACCTGTCGAGTCTCTTTCCGATCAGGGTCGCTATGTCTTGACCCTGACTGATGACTTCGCCCGGATGCGGTGGGTCTACAGCCTGCGCCAAAAGAGTAACGCCACTCTCGCGGTTTGTCTTTGGCTAGTGATGGCTGAGCGTCAGTCTCGCCACACGCTCCACACCTTCCGCTCGGATCGCGGCAATGAGTTCCTTGGTGAGATGGACAGCTTCTTCGCCGAGCACGCGATTTTTCACCAAGTCTCCGCTCCCGCTAATCCTCAGCAGAACAGTGTCTCTGAGCGCAGGAACCGCACTATGGAGGATTCGGTTCGCGCTATGCGGTCTGAGTGTGGTCTTCCGGAGTCCTTCATTTTTGAAGGCTTCGCCTACATGACTTGGGTCTAAAACCGCCTCCTGCACGGTCCTCTTCCGGACCACGTCACACCGTATGAGCTCTGGTTTGGCCACCGTGTTGACTTGTGCCTCGCTCGCATCTGGGGATCCTTGGCTTTTGTGTGGTACACTAAGGACCAACAGGAGTCCAAGGTCTTACCGCGGGGTCGCGTGTGCGCCTTCGTTGGTATCTCCCCGCGGTCGAAGGCATGGCGTTTTTGGGACCCTACTCATTGTCGCATTGTGAGTCCCGCGACGCGCTCTTCTTTGAGTCCCTTACCTACCGTGAACTGACTTCGATCACGTCGCTGTCTGTCACGCATGTACCCATGTGTGAGGTTTCTTGACGGATGGGGGAGTCTACGCCTGCGAGCACCGATCGCCAGGCTGATGGGTCCGTTCGAGCTCCCTCCACCTCTCCGGCGCTTGATGACCCAGTGATCATTGCTGTCGGTCCAGAGATCTCTCTAACACTGCTGGATCCTACACCTGCCCCTTTATGCCCCACAGGTACCCATGATCCTATACCTGTGCATACTCCTGCGATCGTACCTGTGTGCGCCAGCACCCCTGTCTCCGTGCGTGGATCTGTCTCACTTGCTCCTACTGTCACACCGAGCCTTGTGTCTCCCACAGCCGCATCTCCTCGCATAGCATCACCAGCTCCCTTGCCTCAGCCCTCCCCAGCTGCGATTGTGCCCGTTCCTAAGCCGGAGGTGCGCCCCTCAAGTTTGGGTTACTCCCATGAGACTTGTGGTCGCCTTCGACCATTGGACTCCAGAGCTCAGCGAGTGTTTGGTCCCGCGCCCAGGCGCTCCACTCGCAGCATCGTGAGTGGTGATCCCGGCACAAAGGCCTGAGTGTTCGCACTGAGCACACGGGGGTACATCCACCGTGTCTCGTAGGGCACGACATCGTCACTCGCGAGATTCATATCGCTTGTGATGGAGCAGCCGATCTTGTGGTCATCAGACCTAGCACCGAGGCGTGCGCTCTTGCCATGCAGAGTTCTCCCTCTATGGCGCCTGACCCCGGCACACTGAGGGAAGCTCTCTTGTCACAGGATGCTGACGCGTGGCGTGCTGCTTACCAGGATGAGCTCCGTGCCATCCGAGAGCACGGAGTTTACGAGCTAGTCGACCTTCCACCTGGGAGGAAGTCTATTCAGGTCAAGTGGGTCTTTGGCAAGAAGGTGAAGCCGGATGGCTCAATGGAACGCCACAAGGCCCGCTTGGTCGTCAAGGGGTACTCTCTGATTGAGGGCATAGATTACACTGACACCTTTGCCCCTGTCGGTAGCATGACCACAGCTCGAGCTCTATTTGGTGTGGTGGCTCAGCATGACTGGGAACTACACCAGATGGATGTGAACAATGTGTTCCTCCATGGCACTCTGGATGAGGAGATTTACGTGGCTCAGCCACCCGGCTTTGAGGACGGTGACAAGGTCTTCCGCTTACGCAAGTCTTTGTACGGCCTCAAGTAGTCTCCTCGGTGTTGGCACCAGGAGATCGCTGGCACCCTCACGCGTGCAGGATATGTACAGAGCAAGGCAGATCCCTCTCTCTTCATCCGACAGACACATGAGCGATTCATCGCCATCCTGGTCTATGTCGACAAGCTTCTGATCGTTTCTCCTTCATTGGAGGCCATGGAGGCCAAGGCTGTCCTCCAGATTGCCTATAGGATGAAGGACCTTGGTCTTGCAGCGGTGTTTCTCGGCATGGAGATCGTGCAAGACCGCAGACGTCGCACTCTTCTACTGTATCAGGCCCGATACGCACATGTTGTGGGGGAGCACTTCAGCGACCTTCTCGGTGCAGTGCCCACGGCTTCCACACCTCTTATGCCTGATGAGCAGGATGCCCTCAAGGTTGACGATCCCACACAGCTTGGGGAGACAGTGGATGTGACCTTGTACATCCGATCTGTGATGTACCTGGCGACTACCACACGTCCAAACATTGCATTTGCCGTCAACCTCCTTGCCCGGTTTCCACACGCTCCACGCGCTAGAGCCCTTCACGCGGCTGTGCGAGTGGTGCAGTACGTGGTCTCTAAACCGTACCTCAGACTTTGCTTTTGCCGACAATGTTCAGTGGTTCTTGAAGGCTACACCGATAGCGACTGGGCCTGGAGCCAAGATGGACGCAGTCGCACCGGTTACGTGTTCCTACAAAGTGGGACTGTTATTACCTAGCGTAGCGGGAAGCAAGGCTGCATTTAACGTAGCTCATCGGAGGCAGAGTACGTTGCTCTGGGTGTAGGGGCTGCTGAGGCGATATGGCTGCAGCGCCTGTTCCATGAGCTTGGCTAGTCACTACCCGCTATCGTGCTTCGCTACGACAACCAAAGTGCTCTTGCCATTGCAGAGAACTCTGGTGTATTTCATGCTCGCACAAAGTACATTACGGTTGAGCACCACTTTATGCGGGATCTGGTAGAGCGACACCTGATCTCCGTCATTTGGGTTGGCACTGACATGCAGCATGCTGACTTCTTGACGAAGGCACTAGCATGCGGAAAGTTCCTGGTGGCCATTTGTTCTGTTGGACTTCGCCCCTTCCCTAAAAGTGGTTGAGTGTGGGGTGTGTCCGTGTCCGTGTCACATTTGTCGTTGCACTTGTTTTTGTACTCGTCTCAGTGCTGCACATGTATGGACATGCGTGCCATCGGGTCATGGGGGAGTGTTGTGATTTGTGACGTTCCTGTCGACCTGTACAGTGTACTGTGACCACTCGGCCGTGTCCATACTCGTGCACATCCCTGATGCAGACCCTAGAGACACCGGTGCGTCATCTGGTGGCGGACTATCATCCAAGAGCTGACAAACCACCGCTCTAGAGCTTCGGACGCTAACCGGGACCTCCTGCAGTTTTTCTGCAGCACACAGGAGTTCATCGGTGAACTGGCTATGGGCCCAATTTGCATGTTTTTGTATTGTGTGTCCACCGCTTGATGCCGGATGCATGCATGTGACCAGTCATAACATTTGGCTTTCGATTCTGCACGTCCAGGTTCAGACGACGTAGCATTCTGACATGTCTGCGTAGAGTTACGGCCAAAACAGTGGTTTTGGGCTGGTTTTAGGACAGATCTTGCACTGCCGCGTGCGATACCCGCCGTGCGCCGCGGCAGGTACTTATGCCATGGACCTGTCATTTGTTATTTCTCTCTGTAAATACTATTGAAGCATTCTGACACTTTGCCTTGTGTCTCCTAGCCAGACCCGTGCCATTGTGTGCATGACTTGTGATTGTCGTCACCGTCTGACGAGGCACGGATGCCTAGTCAGCGATTGTGTTGCTAGGAAGCTTCCACGCATCTTCTCAGGAGGATGTCCCGGAAGGGGACCCCGTCAAAGAGCACGATGCCGATGATGGCAAAAGCGTCGAGGATTGCAACCATTGCCATCGTCGTGCGGCGAACTCGAGCCCATTGCTCGAGAAGGGCAAGGCGTTTGCCACATCGCCTGAAGCTACCGACGGCAGCGAGACTGCCGAGAGCAGCAAGGGCGCTGAAAGCAGCCACACGGGAGGTTCCCGCAAGAACGAGCTGGACGATGTCGCTGCGAAGGCAATTCGCGATGACCGTCGTAGGATCGCAAAGTTTGCTACTGAGGCGGTAGGTTGACTCAAGATCACCACCAATGGTGGAGATATGGCACCACTCGGAGGAATGCGGGCGGACCCCCCTCCCTACGATGTGGCCGCAATGGGGCAGGGCAGCGCCCACTCGAGCGTCGTCGCTGACGACAGTCTCCTCCAAAAGGTGGGACTCCTTGAAGGCGTGTACGCGAACTGTACCCTCCTGCAGTGGGTAAGGCTGCACAGGCCCTGGAGGCTATCGACAATGTTGTGATGACATCAGCGCTCAAGTTCGCATTCGCCAACCTGCTGGCCCACGTCGGGCAGAGCATCACAGACCTCGACCGTGATCACCAGCTGCAGCGACTGGCCGCCCATGAGGCAAGCCGCTGATGCAATGACCTCGACAAGGCGTTGCAGAGCGTGACCCAGGTGCGGATGCAGCAGCAAGCGCAGCGTGCCACAGCTACGGATGCCATTGCCGGTGGCAGCGACGACTTGTCTACCTCCACGACTTCGGGGCCGGTCATGAACACGTCCTTCCTCCACAGTGCGGAGATCTTCCGGAAGGGCTTGAAGCTGACCTAATAACTGAATTGCATGGAGCACGTTCTATGTGTCCACAAGGCTCCACTTAGCCAGTGGGGCGACCTTGCCATGACGCGGCTTGAAAACAAACTCTTCAACTATGTGGTCAAGGAGGGGAGTGGGTAGCAGCCGCACCTCAAGTGGCAGCCCATGCCGTGGGAGGCCTTCTGCATGATCATGCGTAAGAAGTGCACCCAACGTGAGGAGGCGCAGCGCGCCTTCCAAAAGATCAAGGACTTCACGTAGCTGGGCAGCTCGCTTGAATCCTACTTGAGCGAGTTCACCGCACTCGTGGAGGAAGCCAAAAACTTCACCGAGGACGATGGGACTCAAACCTTCAAGTACCCGGAGTGCATGCTGCTGGAGTACTTGTGTGATGGTCTCGTCAGGGAGAAGCAGAAGGACAAGACCACCACGACAGCCACTGGCCAAGCTTGGACAAGCTGGAGGCATTGCGCGACTACATGAGCGAAGTGTATTCGACGAACCCGAAGCACTACTCTGATGCAAGCCGAACGTGCGTGCACAAAAAGGCCGTGACATGCGCATGTACGCTGCAGGGGCTGGTGGGTCAGCTGGACAGCAAAGCGGGGTCAAGGATAAGTAGCCTACAAACCCTCCAGCCAAGAAGGCTGGTGGACACAAGGGCCCCAACAACAAGCGCAGCCGCGAGAATGACGAGCTGCAGGCGGCGCGTGAGCTTCGCAACGCAGCCTTCCGCGATGGCCTCTGCCACAACTGCATGCAGCCGGGCCACTTTAAGGCTCAGTACCCTGAGGCTGCTGGTGGTAGACAAGAGGCCGCGGCGTTAGCTGCAGCAGCAGCACCTGGTGGGGATGGTGCAGCAGGAGGCCGCGGACAGGGCCGTGGACAGGGTCGCGGTCGCGGCAATGGGCCCAGCCGTGGTAATGTACAAGGCCGTGGGGCGGATTTTCCCCACCCCTGAGTGATATTTGTTGGGACCAATCAGAGGTAAAACTGGATCACGAGTGTGGGTTCATGCTTTTAGATGAGGATTTTAAACAATTTGAGTTTTTGACGAGTTCAAATTTCTCTGTTGTTTTCTCTCCTTCTGTTGAACCGCATTCTACACTTGCTGATCAACATTGCCCATTAAATGTTGCATCTCCCGATGAGATTCATAATCGTACATGCTTAGTGGTGGCGACACCAACCACTATGCAAGATTTGTGTGACACTGTGATTGAAGCAAATGCCCTCAAAGCAATGTGTTCAATCACATTCACGATACCACTATTCAACGATTTCGACCTAGTAAATTTTAATGACTGGAAGGTGCTAGCCAAATTCACATGTGCCCACAAGATGTGGACTCGAGGGGGTGAATCATGGGAGTTGCGATGCCCGTCGTACATATTCTGTGTTTATCACAAACTCGGCTTGCCGTCATCGAGCCTGTTCACTTGGTAGAGTAGAGGCAAGATGACGATGCAATTCAAAGGACACCTAGCTGGTGCTCCCGTGAACGTACTTGCTGAAACTAGAGGAGACGACTCTTTTGTTTGCCTTGGCTTTACCCAACAGGTTAGCATGAAGTACGAGCCATCAAATGGCGCAGCTGTTGTCGGTGACAACCGTACGGTACCCGTGATCAGTACTTATAAAGCAAAATATTGTATTCAAGGGTACACACAGTGTCATGTTGAAGGTACTCAACCTTCTTCACCCGTTTGACGTGGTGCTAGGCGATCCCTGGCTCCGTGAGAACAAGGCTCTAATGTGTTTTGAATCAAAGCGTTTGATCCTTCGAAAAGGACAGCGTCACTTTACGTTGATTCCGAGTACGGAATTATCATCGACCCGACTCAAAGTCCATGCCAGCTTGTCTGCGATGCAGGTCAAGAGACGTATTCGACAAGGTTGTCGATACTTCTTGGCGTAGCTACAGAAAATGGAGGAAAACGTGAAGGAAGACACGCCACAAGAGATCAAATCTCTATTGGCGGAATTCTCGAATATATTCCAAGACCCACCGGCTAGGCTTCCACCAGAAAGACACATGGGCCACACGATTCTGCTGCAACCGGAGGCAACTCCTCCGTTCAGACCCATGTATCGCCTTAGTCGAGCGAAAAGGTGAGAGGCCGAACGCCAAATCAAAGAGTACCTTACAAAAGGGTGGATCGAGCCCAATAACTCGCCGTACAGTGCGCCAATCCTTTTTGTGAAAAAAAAGGACGATGGTTTATACATGTGCGTGGATTACAGGGTGTTGAACAAGCTGACGGTGAAAAATCGATTCCCCTTACTGCGGATTGAGGACCTTTTTGAACAACTCCAAGGTGCAAAAGTATTTTCGTCCTTGGATTTATCTCAACTGTACCATCAAATCCGCATCATGGAAGATGATGTGCCCAAAGCCGCGTTTTGAACGTACATGGGACACTATCAGTTCCAAGTGTTATGCTTCAGGCTTACAAATGCCTGGCAACCCTCCAAGGAGAAATGAACCGAACGTTCGCCAAGCAACTCGGACAGTTTGTCTTGGTTTCCCTGGATGACATCCTGGTTTTCTCTAAATCAATGGAAGAGCACATAGAACATCTGCGCGAAGTTCTCGCAATCCTTCGAGAACAAAAATTCAGTGCGAAAGTGAGCAAGTGCAAGTTTTCACAAGATGAGCTCGAATACCTTGGACACATCGTCGGCAAGGACGGCATCCGTGTCGACCCACAAAAAGGTCCACGCCGTTGTGGACTGGCCACGCCCAAAAAAAAATGGGCAGATTCGGTCTGTCCTCGGCCTTGCAAACCACTTTCGACGGTTTATGCAAGGGTATTCGACCCTGGTAGCACCACTAACCAGGCTCATGCGAAAAGACGTACGTTGGAAATGGACATCTGATTGCGAGAACGTTTTTCTCAAAGTCAAAGAACTTCTATCCACAATGCCCGTCCTAGCTCTTCTGGATCCATCGCTACGGTGGGAGGTTTGATGTGATGCGTCGGTAATAGGACTCGGAGCCGTCCTCATGCAGAACGGTCACCCAGTTGCGTATGAGAGCCGGAAGCTCATCCCCACGAAAACGTGGTACACGACTGGGGATCAAGACCTCCTTGTGGTAGTACACGCTTTCAAGATGTGGCGTTGCTACCTCGAGGGTGCTGAAGGGGGTGTGACGGTCGTGACCGACCATAATCCATTGGCGTTTTTTCAAACCCAATCGAACCTCTCAAGACAACAGGCACGTTGGAGCCAATACCTGGGCGGATTCTCGTTCACATGGGAACATCGGCCAGGACGCATCAATGTGGCCGATCCACTAAGCCGTCAGCCTGTGGAAATTAAAGCAACCACCAAGGTCGGTGTATGTTTTATGGCCATTGCAACAGCAACAGTACAATCACCAGATCCCCAGCACCCAGTACACGAAAAACTAGTCACTGAGGTATGGGCAAAAAAAAATTCATCACCGCCATGAATGTCACGGGAACGTTCATGAGTCCAAATGGCATAACCACAAACTTGATGTGCTCGTATCTGGTATGGAATACCTTCTTCGCGATGTCCTTGCAAGATACACGGATCTGATGATAGCCACTACGTAGGTCCATTTTGGTGAAAACTTGTGTCTCGCGGAGTTGGTCAAAAAGTTCATTTGCTCGCAGAAGAGGGTAACGATTCGTGATGGTAATGTCGTTTAACGCTCTTTATGCTACGCACATTCACATCTCTCTAGTTTTCTTTTCCACGAAAATTACAGGTGTCATGTAGGTTGACGCGAGGGGTCTTATTAATCCCTGACCGAGCATCTCGTCCAGCTTCATCTTGAGTTTGGTCAGTTTGTGGTCGCTCATCCGATAGGTTCCCTTACCGTTGGTCAGCTTATTGGCTTTGGATCTATCTGATGATTGACGTTTTGTTGTGGAGGTAACTCTTAGGGAAGTTCTTGGAAGAAACCCCTCTAACCTCCTCGATGAGTGGTGCAAACTCTTCTAGTACGGCCGCAAACTTGCCAGGTGTCAATGCCAAAGTGGTCACTTCTGCTATTGTGATTTCTTCAAATTCTCCCAAATCCACGTGGGCTAGCCACGCTTAAGTTCTGTGTCACATATATCTCTTGGCCACATCAAAAGATATTGGCTGGCGTTTTGCGATTGTTTGTATTTCCTCTACTGCTTCTGTTGCTTCCCGTAACTGCCATTGTGTCGTGGGTTGCTCCACCAGAGGTTTTTTTTTTTTTTTTTTTTTTTTTTTTTTTTTGTTTTTCTCCGTTCATGCTGATATAGATAGGTCCACTGCTCCAGTCTACCCACGGATTGTTCCGGTGTAGGAAATCTTACCTCAGGATGATTTTGTGGTTGCTCATTGGACAACTTCTCCAGACCGTCATATCATGCAGATCTCAAAGTTACAGTCCACAAAGTTCACGGACCTACAGTCGTCGATTGACAAGATTTCCTTCAAGGACCCCTGGTTTGTATTACAAACCAAGCTTTTGAACCATGTAATTACTTACAAACCTGTGAATTGCTCCTCCATCCAGTAGTGCCGGTAACGTCCTGTGACTTTCACAACCCCTCAGTTGTACCCGTAGCAATATCTCTGATTAGTCGTCCTTATACCCCTCATCAAATTTTACGATCTCAAGAACTCTCATCTGTGGTGAAATGAACCAATATGATGGGCAATCGGTCGATGCACATTTCTGTGATTGAACAAGAGCTCCGTCGTCTACTCCTGCCCTCTGCTCTTTTCTGACTTCTCATTTTTCTCTGAGACTTTACCCCCCCTTTTGGCATGCTGTTGCCGTTTGCGACAGTCTTGCAATATGTGCTCTAGCAGATCCATTGATCACGTTGATCCACGACATCAATCTCCATCTAAGAGGACGTTTTGCCGATAGTGACATCCCTCCGCCATGATGTGAGATGTGGGTTTCAGGTTGCTTGCCGTTGGATTCCTGCATTCAAGCATTGGCGCTTTCGATGTGATCGGCTATTGTGATCATTTACGGAAGGTCATCTTGGATCCCAAGTATGGAAATTGCTCACCGAATGTCTTGCTTGATGCCATTTTTGGTAGTAGAAACAGAGTTCTTGAGGGGCGAGGTCGCTCCCGATGATGATTTCACGAAAACACCTTGTGTACTTTACCACACTGGATTGCTGAAGTAGGCCTTGAAGCCTTTACTTGGAGTCCGATGTCTTCTCCATCTTTCCAAAGCTTACAAGTATGGTGCACGCAAAGTCATTCCATGTCTCCTGTGGAGTCAGAGAGTCATGCCACAACGGATTGATCTGCTTGAGAGGTAGAACAGTGGCGGTCGACGATGTGAGAGAGGTGTGAGCCGTTGATCAAGCTCCGCTGGTCTCTTGCTTTTGTTGGATGGCCTTTAGATCAGACCATCAACTCAAAGGGAGTGCCACACAAAATTGAGGTTGCAAGATTATCTGTATTTTTATCATTTTTGACCCTATCACCGGTGAAGTACACCTCCAAAATTGTCAGCCACATCCTGACAAGATCCATTTGAGGTCGCAGGATTGAACGGTTCATGGAGTGCTGGTAAAATTTGATTTTCACTCGAGAGTTGAAGATCTTTCTTGGTGATCACTTCTTCTCGAGCGTGTGAGTTCTGTACCTCCTCCATTGTGGTGTTGATTTGCTGGATCTGATGGGTGTTGAGGCTCTCGAGTCCCAACGACTTTTGGTACAAGTCTTTTTTTATGTAGGTTTGTCGCCCGGTGCCTCCAATCATGCCACGTGTCGACCTGGTGGGCAACGGCAGTGGTGGATGGTTTGCCGAGCCGGAGGGATTGCCACTTGATTCGTCGGTGTTGTATCATTCATCACAAAACTTGTCGCTGTTGGTTTGCCTGAATAGTGTCTTTTTTTGCGTACTGCTGATCCTCTATCGCTCAAGTCTTTGCTGGTCAGTGCTACTCATTGTCGGGTGTCCTTGCTCCCTTCACCGTTGTCATCGTGAGGTCTAAGAACTACTGAATGGTGGAGATACGATGAAGGCTTGTGCGAGGTTGTTGCCTTCTAGTAAATGCGTTGACTTCCCCTCCAGCTCTGCTGCGCTATGATACCAAGTGTTAAGCCCATGAGGTACGGAGCAGTAGATGATTCAAGGAATTGGGACAAAGGGATTGAATGACGCGTGCGATGTCGCACTGTGAGTGGTCGCATCAAGAAACTCCTCTAAGAACTCAAGGATTTTCGAGAACATTGAGGTGCGGTTTCATAATATTCTGGCACCGTCAAGATGTAAACATCAAAACAGTCTAGTACCAAACATCGATACAGTTCGTGAAACTTCTGTCGATCATTCTAGAAAGTAGTCAAAAGTTAATGTTGTCAGAAGCTTTGGGAACGGAATGCCGGAGGTCAGGGCAGGTAGCCAAAATACCCTCGGCCGCTTGGCATAAAAATCCTGAGGCCGACGCGCAGTGGGCCATAAATGTGGGGACAAAAATGTCCACTTGCGGAGTTTAGGGACTCGTGTATGTCTAGGACATAATAGTGGTTGCACAGGCTGGAGATGTGTCAGTTGTACTGTTAGAAGCAGGTTGTGGTGTTGGAGGTCACATTCCTAGAGGGGAGTCAAGAAGGCCTTAGGTAGTATACACGTGCAAATGAACCTTGTAATCTCTCAGTTCCTCAAGATGCTGGATGGCCTCTTCCCAGTAGTCGGACATCCCCACCCACTGTGGAACATTGGCATTGTCCCTTGGTGGTTAGGTCCAACAATCAATGTTCGGCCCAGAGTACTTGTCCGCTTGTCTCCTTATCGCTGTTTGTGGTGAGTCTTCCTCATATTTGTAAGCCTCTTCAAAGGAGGGTGGTGTTGCCGGGATGTCGACCACGAAAGACAAGGGATATCATTATATGAGGAAGACTGCTACAGGGACTGTCAGCTACAGAGGGGGAGATGCCTGTTTAGCGGCAGGTAGGGATGCAAAGGAGATAAGGCCGACAGTGCGGATGGCATTCAAATGGAGATGAAATTGCATGTAGAGTCACAAGAAAAGGGGGCTTTCCAGAGTTTTTTCTGTGGAGAGATGGTACCACTTCACACGTGGATGTGATATGGCAATGGGTGATTGCGTGCCGGTGATGGGAGTAAGTGCAGAAAGGCCAACCCAGAGAAACCAGTCACACAAGACAGGACGCATCGACCTCAGAGCAGAAGCACTAAGGACCGCGTCTTTCTGTACAACTGCAAAATTGTAAGAGATATCGTTGATGTCTCCATTATCTTGTGCACGAAGCAAACAATAATGAAGAAAGTGGCAGTCAAAATCACAAAGGAGCTTGGCGATGGCTGTGCCTTTGACGTGTTCATTTGACGTGCCAAGAGTGCTAGGGCTGATTAGAGCCTGCTAGTGCCTCAGGTCTACAAGAGAAACGCGGCCAATCCAGCTATATGCTGCTCGCCATATAGCAAGCAGCAGCGGTGGTGAAGGAGAGAGCTTGGCAATGGCTTCAGCTTCGACGGGGTCAGACGGGCGTGCTAAGAATGCATAAGCAAAAACGTGACTGCCAGCACTCACGATTGAGCCAAGATTTGTGCTGCTGATGTAATGCAGTTTTAGTTACTGTTTCATCACTGTGATTTCTTCAAGAGGTAACGGTTGGCCCGATAAGGTAGGTCCAAGGATCTTGTGCTTGAGGGGAGATATAGGTTTTCCACGCTCTTATCGAAGTAGTTATTCAATTGAGAACTTGAGCATGAAGTGTGAGAGGTGAGCATGGGGAGACCCCTACAATACACATGCCAAGCTCATGTTTCCTAGAGGTGAACTTCGAGACAAGAGTATTAAAGCACGTGAGCCTAGCAGCAAGAGTTAGTGCACACCATTGAGCTTGAATCTTGGTCTTGCATTACAGACATCGAGATCAGACCGCCACCCGGGGCTTGAGCCCGACTGATTGGTAAATACGGAGGGCGGCTACTCACCATGGCATATAATAAATCTGGCCAGATGCCCCCCTAAGGATCAGTACCCGATGATGGAATGTAGACTCCTCGTGAAACCCACAAGCAGTATTGGAGACAACCATGGCACCTTAAAGCGTCAAAGGGCTCGACCTCCCCATGACAGAAACCATGAATCATAATCACATAGAATCAAGGTCATGTGGTAATAAGCCACATCTTGAGAGCATGTTGTTTCTGACTGGGAAGATGAGCCTCATCATCAATGGCCCATATGTGGGAATGAGCTCCATCACAGTCACAGTGCTTCATCTCCTATACATGTGTTTGTTAGTGCGAATGTGGAGTAAGTCAAGAAGGCTTCACAAGTGTGATAGACCACAAACTGACCACGACAATGTGATACTATATACTAAGGACATGCTTGTGGATACCGGTAGAGTTTGAATCTGTTGATGTGGATCACCGGATGGATAAGCATGCCTTACAGAATTCGGATTTTGCAATTACAGATGTCTGCATATCGTCGATCACGGACGGCCGCAGTCACTTAGGTTTGAGTTTGGCACAGATCTGTCATTGCAAACGGACGTTTTTTCTGCTGAGTAGGATGCAATCACCAAAACAAATTCCAGTGTCTGTCTGATGTTTGTTGACTGCTCACTTCATAGCCGCATGTGTCTTTGTGAGTATTTGGCGAGTTTTGTCCCAGATGCTCTGAAGGTATGCCACTAGATATTGATTGCTGGTACTTTTCTTGAAATCTACAAACTCGCCAGAGTTGGGAGGAGTTGAGGGGGGCAATAAGCTACCTCAAAAGGAATCATCCCAATTGTAGCTGATGTCATGGAGTTCTTTGTGATTGTTAGCTTGACCTCCTGGTCTGTGGCGTGTGGTCCACACAGCTTCAGGAGTAGTTGTTTGAGCGTATGAATGGTGCACTTGTTCTAACTGTCATATTGGGGATGGAAAACCATCACTTCTTGGATCAGCCAAGTCATCAGCTCCCGCCAGAATTGGCCGGTGAATCATCCATCCTTGTTGCCAGTGATAGGGAGGAAACGACGTGTAGTTCGACAATGGTGTTGAGAAGCATCCACATTGTTCGCTCTCTGGAAACCATAGTTGTTGTTGGGATTAAGTGCAACATCTTGAGAACCAATCAACCACCACAAGCATTGTATCAAACTCCTCCAGTGTGGCGGAAAAACCCTTCACAAAGTCCTTGGAGATATTCAACCATGGTTCTTTGGGTACTGGTAGCAGGTCAAAGAAATCCTGGGGGGTTGGTTTGTGTCGAATTATGGTGTTGGCACACGTCACGTCACAATTCCTACCTCAGTTTGTGAAGTAAATTTGTATCTTGTCCCACTAGGAGTAGTTTTTAAGTTTCTTGAGTGTTTTATCCTCACCAAAGTGTCCACCTGGACATATGTTGTGGCACTCCTCCAATAGCATTCGTGAGAGATCTTCGTTTGGGGGTACAACAACTTGAGGATTGAATTGTCATTTCCAGGAGGGATAGTCAAAACAGAACTTGATTTTTTCATACCCGCCAAACTCCTCGTAATCCTCCGCAAACAACATCACGAGGTATAGGTCTCGTTCGATGAGCAACATGCTGATATCAGCCATTTACTCTGGAAGCTGGCTAAAAGCATCCGCTGTACTTTTTTCCGCTCGGCATTCGATGTGGTAATCGAAGCTAGACTCAAGGAACTCCATCCATTGAGTTTATCGACAGTTAAAATTTGCTATGTCTTCAGATATTTGAGTGTGTAGTGCATATGCTACATTGTCAGCATTCTAGATAACACCCACTGGATGTCCACATAGACTAAAGAAACACTCCTATCTTGAGTGTCACAAAGGAAAACCAAAAAATAGTTGTAACACAGAAGCGTGGCTGCACTGGCACTGGTTCATGCAGCATTGACTAGGTCCATGCCGGTGCTATCTCTGTTGTACGGAGCCCAGCACATCCTGAAACTCACCGATTTTTTATGAGTTTCAGGATGTGCTGGGCTCCGTACAACAGAGATAGCACAAAGACTGGACTTCAATCGCTTCTGCTAGGCATTCCTGTTGTACAAAAACGCTGATTCCCATCCTGAAATCATTGAATGGAACCCCTGTTCAGAACTTCAAGTTTGGCCTTGCATGAATGTTCTTAGCGTAGACTGATGGGAAAATATCCTAGGATCACAGAAGTCTGAAAAGAAGTGTAGGGGAAATGTGCACAAAATGAAACCCCCCTATACACCGCAAAAAATCGGGATTGTCTTTTGGGTTTTGGGAGGAGATGATGTAGTAAATCACGTGGGTGTGGGACAGGACACCGCAAGGGCCATTGCAAAAATCTGTAACGCCATGGGAACGCTGATCCAAGGAATGTGCAGACCTACATCCAGCATAAGTGTGGGGCACTGTGGCATGTGTGTGGCTCTCAGAGAAGCAATGGTCACACAAGTGTAGCCCAAGATGTGGATGGTGTGTGTTTGTTGGTGTGTCATATGCCTCCAAGGCGTGGTAGTTCTGGGATCCCATCAATCACAGCTTCATAGAGAGTCGTGAGCACATGCCCTACAAGGTCTTTGTTGCCATTGGCATGCTCCACAACTGTCAGCACCACAATTATGTTTAAGACACGCAAGAGAACCAGTGTTTGTTTGCCATCATGTAATGTCGTCATCAAGGGTCTCTACCCCTTCACCTAATCCAAAGACAGGTTCACCAGTCCCCTCAGATCTACTTGCTTCCGTAGACCTTGAGACTGGTGGCTCAGAGGGGCCTCAAGACTTGAGTAAATTCTCAATCCTGGGTCTACCACCACAAGCCTGTTAGCAGACGTCAAGTCAGGGCAAAAGATCCCCCTCCTGAACCAGCACAGAGATCCCTGAGAAATCTGCCACGGGTAGTCTACAAAGCAGTAATACACTTTTGTAGGCATGACTGCAGAGTCTACTGGTGAGGCTGAGCCCACGACAATTGCTGAGGCCAGGGGGCATCCAGATGCACCGAAATTGGAACGGGTTATGGTTGAAAAATTCATTGCTATATCTTAACATAAGGTGTTTGAGCCTGTCCCGCTTCTTCCAGGCTGTAAGGCTATAGACGTGAAGTGGGTTGAAAAGCTCAAGAGGAACCTGAAAGGGATGGTGGAAAAATACAAAGCCATGCCGGTATCCAAGGACTTTCACCAGATTCCTGGTCAGGAATTCACTGATACATACACAATTGTGGGAAAATGCACCAGCAATAATGTCCTGTTGGGCATCCCAACCCACAAGGATTCGGAAATACATCAAATGAATGTCCAAAACAAAATTAAACAGTCCACTACAAGAAGATGTCTACTTGCATCAGCCTGAGGGCTTTGGGGATGGAACAGACGGAGTGGTTGCTTTTGAAGGAACTGTATGGACTGAAACAGGCACCAAGCTGTTTGAACAAATAGATTAAATGTAATCTAGAAATTGGACGTTTCATTCAGAGAATCTATAAATATTCCCTTGATGGACAAGTGTGGGACCGGTTGCTCTCATAATCTGCATCAATGACTTGCTCATCCTCTCCCTATCCCTCAATTTTGTGACAAATATCAGAACACTTCGTTAGGTTGACAGCTTCTTGGACATTATCATCACTGGGGACAGGCATAAACACACTTTCACCCTGCATCAAGGATGGTTCATTGCACATCTCAAAGCATGTTACTCCCACCCTGTACAGCTATGCCACAACAAGACACACCTGTGAGTCCTGAGTTCTATGCACACCTCTTGGATGAACGCACAATGGAGTACCAACCGAGAACAACCCCCTGTTGGTATGTGTGGCTTCCATCCGTCACGAGCCACAGCCGTGGCAGCTACGGGTGCACCCGGAGCTGATGGTGAGCGGTGGCCGCATTGGAGATCGTGACGACCCGATGGGACTCCGGGTCGTCCAGGGACTTACCCAGGAGCTACGACATGACAGGTGTGACGCAGATGATGCGTCTCTACAGCCTGACTGGCTGGTCTACCGTTGCTGGAGTTTTCTCTATGGTCGAGACCCACGCATCCGGCAGCCTGTACCGATCCGATGAGGAGACCTGCGACTTTGTGTGTGCTTCCTGTCGTGGAAAGCACATGTTGATGTCTCGGTACTGCACTCGTACATCTATGGGTGCTCTTAGTGTAGTTCCGAGTGCTCTAGAGTTTTCTCAGTGGACAAGCGATTTTGGCCGATTTCCTTGTTTTGCTTGCTATTTGTGTCTGGATGATTCAAACCCACCTTGTGTGGGTCCGTTACGTAGAGCTCATCGTTCTGCACGTCTTGGTGCAGACAGCGGGTGATTTTGACATCTGAGCAGTGAGTTACGGCTAAAACTGTGGTTTTAGGCTAGTTTGAGCAGGTACGAAAATACCGCCGCCCCTAGCGACTCTAGGCGGACAGCAACTGTTTAGCCTGGTTGTTGCTCAATTGTCATCTCTCTCTGCAATTATATTCAGTTTGAGTTTCCTGAAACACTGTTCGTGTCCCTACCCAGACCCTTGCAGTTTTGTCTCTAACTTGTGACTTTTGTCACACGCTGACCCGGCGCTGACGCCTAGTGTCGCGGCAAGTGGTTAGGAAGGTTCTAGAAAACTTCTCATGGTATCAGAGCAACAAGCCAGAGCTTGTTGTGCTGCACAGAAGAGATGCAGCAATCGCAGCAGCAGTGAGCAGCAGCAGCGGCAGCAGCACACAACAGCAGCGACAGGTCCTGGGAGGACCCACCAACCTGAGCCATTGCAAGGCGTAGGCCGCAACACCTGCATGACAGAGGAGTCGTGCAGGAGGGGTGCAGCACTATAGCAGCACGCCAGCGCAGCAGCGCCATAGCAGCTGCCCAGCAGCGCAGCAACAGTGCTGACAGTTTTGACTACAGCAGCAACAGCAGCAGCAACATCAGCGGTGGCATCAGAAACATCAGCAACAGTAGCCGCCAAAGTGGCTTGAGGCCATTGCCGTCAAGATCAACGGCAGCAGCAGCAGTATCAACAACAGCAGCGTGCGCCACCGCTGCCCCTGTCCATGGAACTTCCTAGAAGCCGCACGGACTTGGAGGAGCCGCGGACGAAAATCGCGTCAGCCACCACCTCCCCGTCGGCACGAGCTTGCCCTGGCTTCAAACGAACGCCGTTTTTGGCATTTGAGGGTGTGTTGGAAAGCTCTTCTCTCAAGATCTTCAGAGACACCGCAGATTTGTTTTTCTGCTGAAATTCGGGCAGAACAGGAAAAAGTGACGTTTTGCCACTTTTTTCAACTTTTTGCGACCGAAAATTTCACCATCATTTTCAGCACATTCAGGAGTCTCTGTGGTCCAAATTTTGCTTGATTTGAACAACCTTGAATTTTTAGTGCCGAATTTTTTAAACTTCAGCACTTAGCCAAATTTCTGGCCGTCAGCACCAGGAACTCCACACAGCAGCAGCAGCTAGCAGCAGTGGCGGCGGCGTACAACAGCAGCAGCTTGCGGCAGCAGAAGTGTGCAACAACAGCAATGTGCATCAGCAGCAGCTTGCAGCTGCAGTGATCGACGACATCAGCGACAGGAGGAGAAGCAATAGGAGGAGAGGCAGCAGCAGCGGCATCATCGGCGGCAGTTGCAGTAGCCTCGACAGCAGCAGTGGCTGCATTTTCCCTTCCTCTTCCTTGGTATTCCCCTCTCCTCTCGGTTTGGGCTCCCCCTTGCTGGTCCCTTGGGTGGGTTGGGGGTTGGGACAGGTACCCGGAGCTCCCCCAAGACCCTCCAATTTTTCACGCCCACTGGGGCGGGGGGAACGCTGTCGGATTTTTTCCGGCAGCTGGGGGGGTCCACCCACGCCGTTCCCAGCCTGAAAAAAAAAGGGTGAATAAAAAATGGGGGGGGGTCCCTTTACTTTTTTTTGTATTTGTGTTTTTTTGTCACCTTTTACGTGTGGCCTAAGGCCACCACCGTCGGCTAACGACGGAAACCGCAGTATCAGCAGCCGCCGCGAGAGTCGCAGTAGCAGCAGCAACAGCGAATGTGGCTTGAGGCCACAGCCGTTGGCTGACGACGGCACCCGGTGCAACATCAGCAACACCAAAGGCGACCTGAGGTCACACAGCAGCGCACCACCAGAGTCGTGGTGGTCGTCCTCGTGTCGGCATCGCAGCACATCTGAGAGACTGTGCTTCGATCGCTCACCTCCCCTTGTGGCCTTGTGCCAGCGGGAGCGAGTGCCCCACATACTCACCCACGCCACACTCTAGAGATGAGCACATTGGCGTGGAAGGGAGCACAGCCGGCGCCGTGGTTGACACCGGCTCTGCATACGTGGCAGACACCGCGTCCACAGTGGCAGTTGCAGCTGTGGCACACGCCTCAGGCGTCTAACGGCTTTGCCTGTTACTACTGTGGGGATCGACACCATGGCTGGTGCCAGTGTCGCCAGCGCCCTGTCACGTGGTGACCACCCTGGATACGATCCCGCTCTTCGTCTCCACCCTCCGACTCAAAGACATCAGCTCATATCGTGGCACCCCTCAGTGGAGCGATGGCAGTGTTGTACGGTGAGCTCCAGAGTCTGAAGCGCATGGTACAACAGCTCACTGACCATATGGTCTCTGAGCGGACCGTTGCTACGATGTCGTTGCAGACAGCTACATCTACCTCCTCGCCATCCTCACCTCCGTCAGTCTCATCACCTGATGATGCCACGCCTCCCGACCTTCGCTCTACATCTGACACCCGACGCTCTGTGCTGGAGGCCGTTGGAGTCATCCCGACCAGTGACCCCTCAACTTCTGTGGTAGTCCCTTCGGCTCGCCATCGTCATTCTCGGACTCGGCACGCAAGGTGGCGGATAGCACGTTTGGCGAGACGTGTGCAGGAGGCAGCAGCAGACGCAACAGCGGCAGACGTCACCACGGAGCTGACTCCCTCTTCCCCAGATGCAGGGTTGGTGCGGCATCCCTTCGCAGCTTCTACCGGTGCGTCGGTCGAGGGGGGGATGGAGTTTCCGCCGAAGACCACCGGAGAGTGCATGAGGGATGCGACAGACGGTGCTTCACAACAGGGCGCTCTCAGTGAGGACAAGCCATCCGACGAGTGGTCCGACGTGGAGTCGGAGACGGACGAGTGGTCCGACGCGCAGTTGGAGGCAGACATGGAGATGGAGACTACAGTTGACGTAGCAGAGACCACGACCACAGAGGCAGGTGGGGCAGTACCAGTGGATGAGGCAGTAGTAGCAGTAGCGGTGACAGCCGGCACATGTGGAGCAGACGTCCGTTCCGCAACATTGGTGACCAGTGGAGTGTCGCCAGACGTCCAGGCAGTGGGTGTGTCCGCAGCCATCGACGTCATGACAGTAGCAGCAGTTGCAGTACTGCTACTGACGAGACATCGGCAGTGGATGCGCTTATTGGTGCAGACACTACGATGGTCGTCGCTCTTGTAGTAGCCGGTACAGAATCCGTACGGGTAGACGTTCCCTCAGTCTCAGCATCAGCCATTGCAGATACACATGCAGAGGGGGTACCCGGAGAGGCAGGAGACGTCGAGGTTGCCAGCACTTCCGCCATGACCGATGTCGTTGTGGTAGCTGTCTTTGGAGGTGCAGCCGTCACGGAGGATGCAGCTCGAGCAGTAGCTGATGCACCAGCAACCGAGCGGGCCCCTGCGCTCCATCATTTACACTCTGCGCTTCACGACCAGGAGGATGCAGTGGCACGTGCGGACAGGCACCTGCAGGACCTCAAGCTTGAGCTACGTGCAATGAGCACACGTTAGAGCACCGCAGATGCCGAGGTGGTTCAGACAGATGCTGCTGAGCAGCACGAGCAGGTGATGGACCACTAGGACGAGGCATACTTTGTCTGTGAGGATCAGTCGTCCATCGTGGAGCGGTCGGACACAGGGTCGGAGGCAGAGGTAGAGGCCCAGTGCGCTGCCATTCTTGCAGTAGCCGCGGTTAGAGCACGCGATAGCCTCTCGGTGAGAGCAGACGTCCGCGTGTGCGACATGGAGGATGTAGAGCAAGCTGCAGACCTCCGACACCTCGCTACCCTGACCGGTGTCACTGACACCACGACGGTTACAGCCAATGACATAGCTACTCTCGTCCGAGCTATAGTTCCTGTACCCGAGCGCCTACGCTACACGGTCGACGAGCAGGATGCAGTGGTGGCTCAAGCGGAGGCGCATGTGCAAAGTCTCATGGCCGAGCTCCGGGAGGCCAGCAGCCGTTGGTATACTACAGATGCTTCTGCATGATAGGTTGCTAAGGAGTGCATGGAGGATGTGCACACCCGTCTCGAGGCTGCAGAGTGGTCCTTACAGGATGCACGTCGGCGACGGGCGGACGCACAGAAGCAGGTGGATGATTGGTTGCGCACCAGGGGCTCGGCGTTTCTCCAGGGTGTACGGGTTCTCGATGACATCGATGACGCTGTAGCGGCAGATACACCGATGGATGACGACGTCTAGCCACCTGACACCCGAGTGTCAAGTGTGTCAGCAGCAGCCAGTGACTCCACAGCACCACCCCCTTCTGGTGCAGCTGCTACAGATGCGGACGCGCTGAGTGGTGATGACCCCCTGCCAGCAGCTGGTGATCAGGCAGCAGCTGAGTCGCCTGTTGGCGTGGAGAGCTTCCTACGCGACGAGGAGACAAGGATGCAGGAGGCAGTGACTCGCGCCGACGCGCACATGATGGAGGTCCACCATCAGATTCATTCCGCGACCGACCGCCTGCACGCCGTAGATGCAGCTGGCCGGCAGGCTGCCGCAGCAGAGCTCGACGAACTGCACACGCGTCTCGACGCAGCGCAGTCCGTGTGGCAGCATGCGGACCAGCAGCTGGCATACATACGGGAGGCGATGCAGTTGGAGGAGGCCCTCAGCTCTGCCCTCGTTGCAGCACCAGGTGACGACAGCAGTGGCGACTACAGTGGTGACGACGACGACAGCGATGACGACGCCGTGGGGTGAGGCTACGTGCGCGCACATCCCACCAGCATCGCCGTCGCCGTTGCTATTGCTGTGCAGGGTTATATGGCCATGGGGGAGCCGTACTGTTAGTGTGTGCAGCCCAGGGGGAGTGTTAGTGTGTGGGCTTTGGCCTGACACTCTTGTGAGGACAGTGAGGTTGCTTGGAGTGTGGCACGCTGTTGTGATTGAGGTTATGCTGGTCGAGACCCGCGCACCTGGTGAGTTCCACCGGTGTGATGTGGAGACCCATTGCCTCTGTGTGTTAGGTGTGATCCATGCATGATGTGGTCGAGACTCGTGCACATGGTGAGTGCCATCGGTGTGATGTGGAGACCCATTGCCTCCGTGTGTTAGGTGTGATCCATGCATGATGTGGTTGAGACCCGTGCACTTGGTGAGTTCCACCAATGTGATGTGGAGACCCATTGTCTCTCTTGCATGATGTTTGACACGTGTGTGTGATTGCCTTCGTGCATGGTCGAGACCCGGGCACTTGGTGGGATGCACCATTGTCATAAGGAGACCCTGTACTGTGGCATGCTTGATCGGTGCTTGCTATGATTGGTTTCCCGAGCCATCCTGTCCTGTCTTTGCTCAGCCATTGTGGCCTTGACGGGTGCGTCAGCCAGGGGGAGTGTTGGTATGTGTGGCTTCCATCCGTCATGAGCCACAGCCGTGGCAGCTACGGGTGCACCCGGAGCTGATGGTGAGAGGTGGCCGCATTGGAGATCGTGACGACCCGACGGGACTCCGGGTCATCCAGGGACTTACCCAGGAGCTACGACATGACAGGTGTGACACAGATGATGCGTCTCTACAGCCTGACTGGGTGGTCTGCCGTTGCTGGAGTTTTCTTGGTGGTCAAGACCCACGCATCCGGCAGCCTATACAGATGCGATGAGGAGACCTGCGACTTTGTGTGTGTTTCCTATCGTGGAAAGCACACGTTGATGTCTCGGTACTGTACTCGTACATCTATGGGTGCTCTTAGTGTAGTTCCGAGTGCTCTAGAGTTTTCTAGGTGGACAGGCCATTTTGGCCGATTTTCTTGTTTTGCTTGCTATTTGTGTCTGGATGATGCAAACCCACCATGGATGACAGCGGGTGATTTTGACATCTGAGCAGTGAGTTACCGCTAAAACTGTGGTTTTAGGCCAGTTTGAGCAGGTACGAAAATACCGCCGCCCCTAGCGACTCTAGGCGGACAGCAACTATTTAGGCTGGTTGTTGCTCAGTTGTCATCTCTCTTTGCAATTATATTCATTTTGAATTTCCTGACACTCTGTTCGTGTCCCTACCCAGACCCTTGCAGTTTTGTCTATAACTTGTGACTTTTGTCACACGCTGACCTGGCGCTGACGCCTAGTGTCGCGGCAAGTGGTTAGGAAGGTTCTAGGAAACTTCTCGCCCCCACACTGTACAGACAGATCTAAGGTAGCTTGGGATACCTTGCCACCACAACACAACTGGACATAGCCTGTGCTGTCAACACGTTTGGCCAGTTCAGCCAAAATTCCCGTAATGCTCATAAAAAGGTCCTCCTGAAATTGTCGCAATACATGCTGGATAGTGCATCTGTAAGTCTTGTTTTCTCTATGATGCATGAACCTATGTTGGAGAGTTTCCCTGACAGCAAATATGCGAAGGTCCGCAAACATCTGGGGTGGTTGGATTTTTTGCCTTTGGGGAACCACGGTTTCTTGGAACAACAAAAAGCAGTCGTGTGTCGCAAGAAATGTAGATGAGGCTGAGTATAGGGTACTTGGTAGGGCACTTGGGCCATCGGATTGCTGCCATTGTTGGAAGAGTTGAGTTTTTTTGTTGGTGATGCTACCTTACACAGAGACAGCTGTGCTAGCCACAGAAATGCAGCAACAACATCTATGATCCGTTCGGCATAACACTTGGTATTAGAGCGTAGTGGTGCTGGAGAGGCATCTGACTACTTTATCCATCCAGAGGACTACCTCGCACAAGCCGTCGACGCATCTCACAAGTCAAGACTTTGCAGACCTCGCGACTACGTTGTGAAGCGAGCAAGCGCATCCAACAACCAGTAGTGGGTTTTTGGCAATGACTTTGGCGATGGAGGAACAGAACGTGCCTGTGCACGCAAACCCTGAAGCGAAAGCGAATGCTGGCGTGGCAGGCTATGCGGCAACTGGATCAACCCCTATGGCTCCGATGACCAATCTGGTCCCGGATCCAACAGTGGTAAACCAGCCGTCCCTACTAACAGCCTTGGCAATGACGGCAGGAACGACACGTGGCACTAGACGACAGGCGCGGATCAACGAGGAACTGGCAAACCGTATCTCCAAGCTCAAAGGGATCAACAGTCATCTGCTCTAACAACTCAACATTGCGATGGAGGCTCTTTGCAACTGAAGTGCACGAGAGGCAGTGCTCATTGAGAGAAATGCCCAACTCTCGAGCAAACCCAAAATTTGCCCGGCCCATCCCAAACCATTCTATCCTGCAAATTCCAAGGGACCAACGGTTTGGATGTAGCTGACGAGTCTGGAGGTGAACTTCACCACTGTTTGGGTCGACGACGATCAAAAACGATTGACCTCGTGGCCGCGCTTTTGCATGGCACGGCACTTAGTTGGTGGTCTGATGTAAAGGCCATCGAATGACAGCAGGAGACCGGTGAGACCTCATCAATGGCCAACGGCGCCCGTCTCATATCGCCATCCATAGGCATTCTACCCTGGGAGCAGATCAATCTGCAATGGCAAGACTTGCTAACGCCACCAACCGGCTGAAGTGAGTTCTCGTGTACTATGCTTGTACGATTTAGGCAACTGAACAAGAAGTCTGATGCTCTGTACAAGCTCCAGCGCCTCCGTCAGCACTCCAGTGTGGCAGAGTACATGCGGAGATTCCGCAAGATCATCACTAGTGCATACATTTCCCCCAATGAGCCATGTTTTCACAAAAATGGCCTCAAACGAGACCTCTGATGAGCGATTGCCATTTTCAGCATCCAAAAAGGCGTACCACGGATGATCACAGCAGCATAAAGGACCGACGGCGTCGAATACAACGCTTGGATTCAGGAATCCTACGGCTGCCGACCTCCCAACCACAATTATCATGTGAACGGAAAAATCCAGTCGGGGGGCTCCTCGACTCCCATGGAAGTGAATGCCATCGACCAGAGAGATGTGCGCAGCTGCTACAACTGAGAAAAATTTGGGCACATCGCTTGTAACTGCCGAAGTAAGCAGCAGACAACAAAATTGAGGAAGTCGCAGAAAAATGAGTCGGGAAACGACAAAACACAGGATTGAAAGGTGCAACTCTTGTCTGTGAGGAGCAATCTAGGCCAAATGATCGCCCATATGAACGGCCTACAAAGCCGCAGAGGGTTTTGGAGATTGCAAAGTTCGACGAGGGGTACAAGGACGACCAACCGGCGATACTGCTAAAAGTGCAACCTTGAGGTTGCAAAAGTCACAGAATGGTGCCGGCACTATTGGATGGAGGAACTTCTCACATTTTTGTAAGCAATGACATCGTTCGCAAGCTCGGTTTGCAGACCAAACCAGGGGTGTTTGAAGGAAAAACCGCCGATGGGAGATTGCACATACAGAGACTCTGAGAACCACTACGACTACAAGTAGGTGATCTATGTGATGTAACGGTATGGAGGTCCTATCCAATGAGTGACCACAAAATCATTCTCAGACAAGATTTCCTATACCAATACAATCCACAGGTTGACTGGAACAGCGGCAACGTCTGCGTGGAAACTGACGTCACCAAGTGACAACTTCCGCGCGTGGAACGGAAGACGACAACGGAAGCAACAGAGGTGGAAGAAGCAGAGGAAGCTGTTGTAGCTCAAAAGCGACAACCTGTGCAACTGATACCGCTCAACATGGCCAAATACTACATAAAGCAAGGAGCTCGTGCGTGGCTCATGTATCTTGAGCCAATGGAGGAAGCGGAAGTGGCAGCAGCTGATTCATCACTCTCATCAGCCTCATCGGCATCAACAAAGTTCACTATGGTACCCAAAGATTTTCCACCACTCATCCGAGAGTTTGCGGATGTCTTCCCCGCCAAACTCCCAAGAACCCTACCACCTCAACGTGACATCAACCATCGCATCGAGCTCCAACAAAACAGCCCACCCATAGTTCGAGGGGCCTATCGGATGAGCGATCAGGAACTAACCGAGCCGAAAAAGCACCTCGACGAGATGCTCGATCAGGGGTTCATCTGCCCATCCACGCCACCGTACGTTGCACCTGTACTGCTCGTAAAAAATAAAATTGGCAAAATGCGGATGTGCCCGAACTACCGGGTGTTGAACAATGCTACCACCAAGAATCACTTTCCTTTTCCCCGAGCCGACGAACACTTCGACCAATTCCGAGGGACTCAAATTTTCACCAAATTCAACTTACGTAGCAGTTATCACCGGATTCACGTGGCAGACATCGACATTGAGAAGACGGTGTTCCAAACTCGCTACGGGTATTTCAAGTTCACGGTAATGCCGTTCAGACTTACATATGCCCCGGTAACTTCATGGCAGCGATGAACAACATTGTCCGCCCATACCTTGACAATTTTGTCGTGGTGTACCTCGACGACATTGTGGTGTATACCCGCACCCAGTAGGAGCACGATGGACATCTTAAAAATTTCTTGAATATTGACAAAGAGATTATCTTTTCAGAAAACTCTCAAAGTGTAACTTTGGTCACCGTTTGATCGAGTTTTTTGGTCACGTCATTAACGGCGGACGGATCACCATGGATCCCAAAAAAGTGTCAGTAGTTGTTGATTGGCCGATGCCGACCAACGTTCGAGACGTTCAAGTTGTTCTTTGCTTTTGCAATTACTACCGGCGCTTCTTGTGGGATTACGCCCGAGTGTTAGCGCCTCTCTCCAACCTCACTCCAAAAGAAAATGACTGGCGGTGGGAAGACAGCAAACAAGAAGCGTTCACCACTCTGCGGAACGCTTTGACCTCGGCGCCAGTCCTACGATTGTTCGATCCAACGGTTGACTATGTCATGGCTATGGACACCTCAGATCAAGCCATCGGCACAGTCTTCCTGCAAGACCATGGCAACAGAGATAAACCGGTTGCATACATGTCACAAAAACTACAAGGACCAGAACTCAACTATGTCGTACACAAGAAGGAGAAGCTAGACATGGCTATGCCATCTTGAATGTCGCAGATGCATCGTACGCACCGACCACCATGCGCTGAATCATTTGAAGACGCAGCCAAACCTCAGTCGACGTCAAACCCGATAGATGGAGCTCCTCGAATCCGGGTTCGACTACGATATTGAGTACCGGTTAGGCAAAACCAACCCAACAGACACACTCAACCGCCGACCACATATGATGGCTGAGGCAGCAACGCTACAGCTGTAGCAAGATCCGTATCTCGAGCAGTTGTTCACACGAGGCTCTAACCAGCATAGCGGATACGACAAGGCAAGATTCTGGTACGACACACCCTATTGGCGACGACAATTCACTTGCCAGGTGGTCATTCCCCCAAACGATGAACTCCACTGCATGATGCTTGAAGAGTGCCACGACACCAGTCAAGCTGGACATTTTGGAGAGGAAAAGATGCTGAAGAAGCTAGCGAAACACTGCCGGTGGGACAAGATGCAATCTGACGTGGCCAACTTCTGCAAATCCTGCGACACGTGTCAGCGACCAAAATCCCGTCGCATGCGGCCACCCGACTTATGTAGTCGCTCCCCATTCCGAAGGAACCATGGACCGACATCTCCATGACTTCATCACAGGACTATTACTCACACCCGAAGGATATGACGCAATCCTCGTGGTTGTTGAGAGGTTTTCCAAAATGTCCCACTTTATTTCAACTACGACCACTGTCACCATCGAGGGAACAGCTTGACTGTCATTACATAACATCGTGCGGCTACACGGCGTGTCGAGAACCATAACGAGTGACAGGGACGGCCAATTCACAAGTCATTTCTGGCGCGAATGGATGACTATCTACGGCAGTCGGATCCAACTTTCAACGGCGTTCCATCCTCAAACCAACGTTCAGACTGAGTGAACCAATCAGACGCTTGAACAACTTCTTTGAACATTATGCAAACCTCATGGGACGGATTGGGCACAAAAACTACCGACTGCCGGAATCGCATACAATTCGGCGATCTCCATTGGAACGGGTCAAACTCCGTTCAAAGTGGTGTATGACGAAATTTCCGCCACACCAGCGGGACTCCAAAGCCAAAGCAACATTCCCGCTGTTGACGTCCAACGACGCGACTTCTCCACCATTTAGGATGAAACACGCCAGACACTTGAGAAGACAAAAGCGACGATGAAACGAGCAGTTGACCGACATCATAGCGACGATGTTTTTGCCATTGGCAACAAAGTCCTTCCCAGTTTGGCCAACATCAAACTCCGTGAAGCCAATTGTTTGAAGCTCAAACCCCAATGGTTGGGACTATTCAAGATAAAACATACAAACCCCCGTGGTTGCGTGACTCAAACTCTCCGAAACTATGCAAGTTCATCCGGTGTTCCATATCAGTAGACTCAAGCACTAATGAGAACCCGGAGAGAACTTCCCCGGCAGGGATGTCCCCCCCCCTCCTCCTGTACAAGTGGACGAGGACAATGAGTACGTCATCGAGGACATCCTCTATCATCGACGATGTGGCAAAACAACATAATATCTTGTCAAGTGGCACGGCTACGACACCACACATAACAGCTTGGAACCCTACGACAACCTCCGAGACGTCGATCACCTGATCAACGGATACTGCCGCCGTCACCGGGCCACATCTCTGCGCGCGCTGGGACGTCGCGGCTAAAAGGGGAGAAGTGTTACGTGCTAGACGTACACAAGTCCCTTATCTTTCTGAGTGGGCATTTCTATCATCACACAAATATCCCACTACGCGTCGAGACCTCGATTTTCACTCCGACGGTCAAGGGGAATTCGGCCAACTACCCTCGCGCTCTGACAAGCCTTCTCGCATATTTTGACAACTTTGACCACTTTTAAGAATTCACGACAGAAGTGTCACGACCTTTCGGTCGACTTCTCGACGCATCAAGACATATCTAGATTTGTAAAGATGCATCTCGTATCTTCACCGTCGATCCTTGAAGCCCCCCGGTTTCTTAGAGGATCTTCTCGAATCCGACCACTTACGGCGTGACTCCATACGCGTCGCTTGACGATCAACCCAACGACCCCGACTATATCTCATACCCCGACTATACAACTGGACACATGTATATGTATGTTCAATTGTTTCTACACTTGTCATCGAAGTACACTCATCGCTAAAACTTGAATTGCTCACGTGTCCCAAACTCTCAATCTTGTTCTACCTCGCAACTTCTACCTATTCACCATCTACGCTCCGTGCGATATTGTGAGCCATCTTGTTTCCGCTCAGCCCGACCCAGTGGAACCTGGATTATCTGGAATGATAGGCTGCGGCCATGTTTGGGATGAGGAAAAGAGGACAGTTAGCGTCAATGCGCAGCTCATGTCAAGTTAATACCAACCTGGAAACATCAGTATTCTATCCTAAGTCTCCCTTTGGGGGAAATATAAGGTTAAGCAATCATCCGTTGTTTAGATTATTCACTCGAGAAAGAAGAAGAGATGCGGAGTTGTCTTAGGTGGTGTCACACCGTCCCGTAGCAGCTTTGAGCTACGTTCGGAGTTCCCTCTCTTACAAAACTGACGAGTCGAAGGTCGTCCTTAGGCACTTGTGGTCACACCGGTGCCCGTAGCAACTCGCCTTGGGTGGTTGGCACTGACAGAAAGTTTTAAAAAATCTCTGACGCGAGACTGTCAACGTTGACCCATGTTGTCGAGTCGCACCACTCGACGAATGCCCGAACTGTTAGGCACCGTCGACAAATTGCTAGAAATTTGCTACACCCCTCGAGGTGTACAACTCCTTGCAACTCTCCACGGTCACGTGATTTGCGGACAGAAAGTTGTCGGTCGAACCGCCGCTGTGTTACATACCAGACGTACACGAGTCCATGTCTTCCCGAATGGGCATTTCTGTGTTTACAAACACAGCCCATCGTGTCGCGACGACCACGATATTCACTCCGATGGTCGAGGACAAACTGGCCAACTGCCCCACCCTTAGTGGATATTCTCAAACCTTCCGACAGCTTCGACCACTCTCGCAAACTTACGAACAGAAGTATCACGACCTTTCGGTCGACTTCTCGGTGCACCGAGACGAATCTGGATTTATAGAGATGCACCTCGCATCTTCATTGTGCACTCTCGAAGACCCCCGACTTCTCAACGTACCTTCTCAAATCCGACCACTCACGGCACGACTCCACATGCATCACACTAAAATCGACCCAACGACCCCAAACATGCCTCATTCGTAACTTGACGCTTGTATACATATGTTTGACGATTTCCACACTTGTCATCGAAGTACACTTGCCGCTAACTACAAATTGCTCAAGTGTCCCAAATTCTAAATCATGTTTTGTCTCACAAATTCTACATTTGCACCACCTACGTTCCGTTCAGCGTAACACTTGGTATCAGAGCGTAGCAGTGCTAAAGAGGCATCCGACTACTTTACCCATCCGAAGGACTACCTCGCACAAGTCGTCAGTGCATCTCGCATGTCAAGACTTCGCAGACTTCGCGACTATGACGTGAGGCGAGCGAGTACAACCGACGACCAGCAGAAGGTCTTTGACGACGACTTCGATGGTGGAGGAGCAAAACGTGCCAATGCACGTGAACCCTAAAGCAACAACAAATGCTGGCGTGGCAGGCTTTGCGGCAGCTGGAACTACCCTTACGGCTTCAGCAACCAATCCGGTCACGGACCCAACGGCGACAAACCAGCCGTCCCAACCGAAAGCCTCAACGACGACAGCAGGGACGACAGGTGGCACTGGATGACAAACACGGATCAACGAGGAACTGGCGAACAGAATCTCCGTACTCGAGGGAATCAACAACCACCTGCTCCAACAACTCAATGTCGCAATGGAGGATCTTCACAATACAAGGGCGCGTGATGCGATGCTTGTCGAGAGAAATTCCCAACTCTCAAGCGAACCCAAAATTTGTCTGGCTCCACCAGAACCGTTCGATCCTACAAATTCAAAATGACCAACGGTTTGGATGTGGCTGACGAGTTTGGATGTTTACTTCACCACTGCTGGAGTCAACAACGATCGAAAGAAAATTTGCCTCATGGACGCGCTTTTGCATGGCATGGAGCTTAGTTGTCGGTCCGACTTAAAGACCATCCAACGACAGCAGGAGACCGGCGGAGCCTCATCGACGGCCCACGGAGCCCGTCTCACATCACCGACCGCAGGCGTTCTACCCTTGGAGCAGATCAACCCACAATGGAAAGACGCGCTCGTGCCACCGACCAACTTGAATGAATTCTTGCGTGCGATGCTCTCACACTTTGGATGACTGAACGAGAAGTCCGACACACGGTACAAGCTCCAGCGTCTACGTCAGCAGTCTAGCGTGGCGGAGTACACACGGAGATTCCGCGAGATTATTGCCGGAGAAGACATCGCCCCCGACAAACTCTGTATACACTACAATAACGGCCTCAAGCGAGATATCCGGTGAGCAATTGCTATTTTTGGCATCCAGAACAACTTGCCGCGGATGATTGTAGCAGCAAAAAGGATCAACAGCGCTGACTACAACACTCAGATCCAGGAATCCGACGACTGGCGGCCTCCTCGCCACAGTTATCGTGGAAATCGAAAAACCCAGTGAGCGGATTCCTCGACTCCGATGGAAGTGGGTGCCATCGATGAGAGAGATACGCAAATCTACTACAACTGCGGAAAAGTAAGGCACGTTGCTTGCAACTGTCGGAGCAAGCAGTAGACCGAAAATGGGGGGAAGTCTTAAGAAAATGAGTCAGGAAACGGCAAAGGGTAGGAGTAAAAGGCGCAAATCTTTTCCGTGAGGAGCGATCTGCACCGAACGATCGCCCATATGAATGGCCCACATCGCCGCAGAGGGTTTATGAGATCGCAAAGTTCAACGAGGGATACAAAGATGACTAACCAGCGATAAGGCTAAAAGTTCAACCTCGAGGATGCAGAAGCCGCATAATGGTACCGTCACTATTGGATGGAGGAGCTTCACACAACTTTGTGAGCTACGACATGGTTTGCAAGCTGGGTTTGCAAACCGAACCAGGGGTTTTTTAAGGAAAAACCGTCGACAGGAGACTACACGTATGGAGACTCTGAGAACCACTATGACTACAAGTGGGGGATCTATGGGATGTAACGGTCTGGAGGTCTTGTCCAATGAGAGATCACAAAATCATCCTTGGACAAGATTTCTTGTACCGGCACAATCCGCAGGTCGACTGGAACAGCAACAACGTCTACATGGAGATTGACGGCACCAAACAAAAACTTCCGCGTGTAGGACAGAAGCTGACAATGGAAGCGACAGAGGTAGAAGCAGCAAAGGAAACCGCGGAAGCCGCAAAGCGACAACCTGTGCAGCCGATACCACCTAACGTGGCCAAACACTGTCTTCGACGAGGAGCTCGTGCATGGCTCACACATCTCGAGCCAATGGGAGAAGCGGAATTGGCAGCAGCTGACTCATCATCGGCCTCATCAGCCTCATCGGCATCAACAAAGTTCGCAATGGTACCCAAAGAGTTCGCACCCCTCATCCAGGAGTTTGCGAACGTCTTCCCTGACGAGCTCCCGAAGACCTTACCTCCTCAGCAAGACATTGACCATTGCATTGAACTGAAGCTGGACAGCACACCTACCGTCCAAGGGGCCTATTGGATGAGCAATCATGAGCTGACCAAGCTGAAGAGGCACCTCAACGAGATGCTTGGTCAAGGTTTCATCTGCCCCTCCACGTCACCATACGCCGCACCAGTACTATTCGAAAAATAGAAACCTGGCGAGATGCGGATGTGTGTGGATTATGGGGCATTGAACTATGCTACCATCAACAACCGCTACCCTCTCCCCCGAGCCAATGAACTTTTTGACCAACTCCGAGGGGCCCAAATCTTCAGCATAATCGACCTACGCAACGGATATTACCATGTACGCGTGGCAGACGCCGACATCGAGAAAATGGCCTTCCGAACTTGCTATGGGCACTTCGAGTTCACGGTCATGCCGTTTGGACTCACAAATGCCCAGGCGACGTTTATGGCTGCAATGAACAATGTTTTTCGCCCATACCTTGATGATTTTGTCGTGGTGTACCTCGACAACATTCTAGTGTACAGCCGCACCCCAGAGGAGCACGATGGACATATTCGAAAAGTTCTCAAATTTCTACAAAGAAAATTTCTTTTTGGAAAACTCTCGAAATGCGACTTCAATCATCGTTCAATGGAGTTTTGGGGTCACGTCATCAACGGCGGACGGATCACCATGGATCCGAAAAAAACTAGCAGCAGTCGCTCATTGGCCAACGCCGACCAATGTTCGAGAAATTCAAGTTTTTCTTGGATTCTGCAGTTACTACCGACGATTCGTACGGGACTACGTGCGAGTGTCAGCAACTCTTTTTCACCTCACTCGAAAAGAAAATGAGTGGCGGTGGGGAGACATCGAACAAGAAGCGTTCACCGTTTTGCGGAATGCTCTGACCTCGATGCCAGCCGTACGATTAGCTGATCCAACGGTCAACTACGTCATGGCTACGGATGCATCAGACCGAGCCATTGGCACGATTCTGCTGCAAGACAACGGCAACGGTAAACAACCGGTCGCCTACATGTCTCAACAACTGCGAGGACCGAAACTCAACTAGGCGGTCAACGAAAAGGAGATGATGGTGGTCGTGCACGCGTTCAAAACATGGCAATGCTACCTGGAGTGTTGTCGATGCATCGTGCGCACCGACCACCACGCATTAAAATATATCAAGACATAGCCGAATCTCAGCCGATGTCAAACTCAATGGATGGAGTTCCTTGAGTCCGGGTTCGACTACGAAATTGAGTACCGGCCAGGCAAGACCAATCCGGTGGACGCACTCAGCCGCCGACCAGATTTCATGGCTGACATGACAAAACTACAACTACAGCGAGACCCGTATCTCGTGCGATTGTCCGCACAAGGCTACGACCAGCACTGCGGATATGATAAAACGAAAGTCTGGTTTGGCATACCCTACTGGCGACGTCGCTGCACTCGCCAAGTGGTCCTTCCTCCAAACGAAGAACTCCACCAAATGCTGCTCGAAGAATACCACGACACAGGTCCAAGTGGACACTTCGGAGAGGACAAGACACTGAAGAAGCTGGTGAAAAACTATTGGTGGGAAAAGATGCAATCCGACGTGGCCAACTTCTGCAAAACCTGCGACACATTTCAGCGAAAGAAATCTAGTCGCACGAGGCCACTCGGACTTCTGCAGCCGCTCCTTGTTTCGACGAAACCACGGGCAGACATCGCCATAGACTTCGTCATGCGATTACTAGTCACACCCGAGGGATATGACGCAATCCTCGTGGTCGTCGACAGGTTTTCCAAAATGTTCCACTTCATCCCAACAATGACCATCGTCATCACCAAGGGAACAACACGGTTGTTTCTAAACAACATCGTGCGGCTACATGGCGTACCAAGGACCATCACGAGCGACAGAGACGGTCAATTTACCAACCATTTTTGGCGCAAACTGATGACTCGCTAAGGCAGCAGAATTCAACTCTCAACGGCGTTTCATCCTCAAACCGACAGTCAAATTGAGCGGAAAAATCAGACGCTCGAACAACTACTCCAAACACTATGCAAACCTCATGGGACAGATTGGGCACAAGAACTCCTCACCGCCAAAATCACATATTATTTGGCAGTTTCCACTGCAACAGGTAAAACCCCATTTGAAGTGGTGTATGGCAAACTTCCCGCCACACTGGCTGGACTACAAAGTCGCAGCAACATTCCCGCGGTCGACGTTCAACGCGGAGACTTCACCATCGTCTGGGAGGAAACACGACAAATACTCGTGAAGACACAAGCAACGATGAAGCGAGCAGCCGACCGACATCATAACGACGACATCTTCACCGCTGGCGACAAAGTCCTCCTCAGCTCGGCAAACATCAGGCTCCGCGGATCCGATTGTTTAAAGCTCAAGCCCCGATGGTCGGGGCCGTTTGAGATCGAGTGCATGATAACCCCTGTGGTTGCGCAACTCAAACTCCCCGACACTATGCAAGTTCATCCGGTGTTCCATGTCAGCAGGCTCAAGCACTACCGAGACCCCGGAGAGAACTTTTCTGGCAGAGATGTCCCTTCTCCGCCTCCCATTCAAGTGGACGAAGACACGGAGTACGTCATCGAGGACATCCTCGGCCATCAACGACGAGGCAAGAAGAAAAAATTTCTTGTCAAGTGGCACGACTACGACGCTGCGCACAACAGGTGGGAACCCTATGACAACCTCCGAGACATCGATCATCTCATCGACGGCTAGTACCTCCGTCACCGAGCCACATCTGCACGCGCGCCGGGACGTCGCGGCTAAAAGGGGGGGGAAGTGTTACGTACCAGACGTACTCGAGTCCCTATCTTCCCGAATGGGCATTTCTGTTGTTACACACATAGCCCATCAAGTGTAACGCAGAAGTTGGGAATTAGCGTCGAAAAGGTCTCGGCGAGCTCAGAAAGTATCGTATTGTAAAACTGAATGACCATCCTCCTCGTCGGAGTGGGTTTCCTTGCCTGAGTCGTCATCTCTCGCCTCGCCCTTTTGAAGCTACGTTGTAGTTTCTTTATAAAGTTATGGTTTTTTCATTATTCATAATTGTTTATGTATTCCTTTAGAAAGAACGGTGGAAACTTTGTGACCATCATTTCTGTCGAGATGCTCGATTGGATTCGATTTCCACTGTTTGCTTCACACGTTTGCGTCTAGCTTGATGCGACCTCAGGGTGTCGGTCGCGGAACATTATCCATGCACTATTGCAATCAGGTAATGATTGCGACAGTCCATCTTGACTGTAAAATTTAGGTTCTGTTCCTAAGTTTGTTGTGTTGTATTCCTCCCCCTTTCGCTACGAATCGTCCTCGATTCGGTTTTATCTTTTGTGAAGAAGTGGTTTGCACACGACCATCAATCTTTGATGATAAAAGCGCCAGTCCATGGAGAGGATAACATCATGATTTGGCAGATTTCAAAGTTCAAAGATAGTTCAGCTTTCAAAGACAAAAATAGTGGCCACGCTTCCTCCCCCTTTACATGAAACGACCCCCCGACTGGTACCCAAGCGTCCCCGTGATAGGCTGTCAGGAGTAAGCCAAAGATCTGCCTGAGGGCCAGTGCCGTTATCCTCTCAAGGGGACTCGTGCCGAGGTGGTACCCCCGAGGGCACGCTTGTTCCGACGGGCAGCCAGTTCCTCCCAGTACTCCGCAATTGCCGCAATTGGCACTCGCGACACTAGCTCCCAAGTGTTGTGTTCAGGTCTACAACCGACCCAGTGGATGAGGTACTCCTTAACAATTTGTGCGTGTCAGTTATGCTCACGGTGTTGGAGGATGCGGTGTACCTCACACTAGCCTTTTGCGGCGAGGAAAGCAAGAGGCGGTGGCTGAACAAACTCGTTTGCTATGTAGGGTGCAAGGAGACTCACGTGAAAGGTATCATGGATACGCATGGCTGGTGGGATTGCCAACCGATAGGCCACACTTCCCAGCTTTTGTGTAATCATGAAGGGTTCCAGCTATTTCGGCAACATCTTTCGTGCACCCGGCGTTTTGAGCCGCAAATTTTGTGTACTTAACAGCACATGATCTCTGATGGAGAACGTCAAGTCACGACGTCTCTGGTCAACATAGGCCTTCTGGCGTTATCGAGCTGCATACAAATGAGCCTTGGCATCCCACCAGAGGGCGTCCATGTAGTCGACAAAGGCCTGGGTGGAGGGCACCTAATCACCGCCGCCCCTGCACTTCACCAATGAAGCGGGTACCACCAGATGCCGGCCATGGTTGAGGAAGAATGGGGTCAAACCAGTCGATCCGTTGACCGTATTTTTCACAGCAAACTTGGCTGGGGCCAAATAGTCGTCATAGTCCTCCATTGTTGGATTGATGTACATGCGGAGCATCTGTTCGAGTGTGCAGTTCATGCACTCTTTTTGTCCATCCGTATGAAGTTCGGAAGGCATCTCAGCACTGCGAGGGGTACGATTTGCAAAATTAGTAGAGAGTTTGTGGCTGGAGGGCGGTAGACAAGTCTGAGAAAAACATGACAAACATGTTTCCGCTAGATGGCCTTCGACAGTGTCATACTGAAAGAACTCACATCATGCTACTTTAGTACCAACCAGCGGGAGAAAAAACGGGGGGTGGGGTGGTGGCTGACCAAGCGACCGGTCTAGAGGGTCTAAGCAGTGTCCACTTCAATTCTGGAGGACACTAAGTAGCTTCTAAGTCTCCAGGAAAAAATAACTCTGGAAGATAACACCTGAGGATTACATTCTCCGAGGCGTTGTGCAAGTCTCTCTAAATAAGATCCCAAGCGTAGACCTTCTAAGAATGGTGTTCGAAGGGCTTTATGGACTAAAAATCTTTTCTTACCGTAACTTTCTTGTTGAAGCCGTTGTCGAAGCAAAGCGAGTTCTGAAACCCGCTGAGTGTGACGGACTTGGTCGAACAGAGGAACGAGGAACTTCCAAGGATAGCCACGTGCTCTTAGGCGCTCAAAGAACGCCACTTTTAGAGACACAGAATCTACGGATGAGGATGATCGAATGAGATACCTGCTCAGCTCTGAAGATATAAATGCCTGAAGGCAGCCCCGAGGGTGGTAGCTGCTATAAGGCAAATACAAGTACATGTTGAGGGGTTTTTGGTGTGTTACTGTATCCAAAAGCCCTTTTCTAGAGAACCTGTCACCTTTGAAAATCTTCAGATCAAGGAAGTTGACTTTCGTGGGTGAAACGTCAGCCGGATGTTGTCGTCCAATGTGCTGAAGCAGTGGAGAAAAGAAAGAAGACTGGTACGGCTCCCGCTCCAAGTAATGAGACCATCTTCGATATAACGGCGATGGAGGAGTGGGGTGCTAGACGTGGCTCTTTCGAGCTCTTTGTCTAGAAAACTCATAAACAAGATGGCACAGGTTGGTGCTACAGGTGTACCCATAGCTGTGCCCTTGACTTGTCTATATGTTTCACCCATGAACTCAACAAAACAGTTATGCATGACCCATGAGAGGAGTTGAAGCACGATTGGAGTTTTTGGATGTTGAGCTTGGTGGAGGAGTTCTTGGATGTAGCTAATGGCCTTTGAGAAAGGGATGCAGGGGTAGAGGGCCACAACGTCATAGAATGCGAGAAACACCTCTTGGGAGAGGCGTAGCTCTTCTAGCTCAAGTAGCAGTGAGATGTTATCTATGAGGTAGGTGGCTTGTTTCTTAACAGCTGGCTGCAGTTCTGAGTCTAACCATTTAGACACATTTGTAGTGATCCAGTCGTAGGACGCCACAATTGGTCGTCCCATAGGGGGATTCTTGTGTACCTTTGTAATGGTGTAGAAAGTAGCCGGGCGCCATCCTTGTTCTGGCTGTTGAAGGAAGAATGACCAGAGAGAGGGAGAGATGATGTTGGACGATAAGTGGAGTTGTTTGATGAGCACAAGGTCTTCCAGTACCTGTTTGGGACAGCAATCCTCTTTGACGTAGGTAGCCGTATCATGCAGGTGTGAGAGACAATCTGTAGTGTATGCCAAGATTTAGTCCTTAAAGCCCTTCGACCGTTCTGCATACATCTGCATCTCATGAACGCCTTGGAGAATACAATCCTCAGGAGTTCTCTTCCATAGTTGTTTTGGCCTGGAGACTAGCGAGTAAACTTAGAAGCTACTTAGGGTACTCCAGAATTGAAATGGACATTGCTTAGACCCTCTAGACCGGTCGCTTGGTCAGCCACCACTCCACCCCCCATTTTTCCTCCCGCTAGTTGGTTCTAAAGTAGCAACGGACGCTCCAGCCTAAAGGGGGGAGGCCACTAGCTATGCTGGCTGACAAGGTGCAACTTAGGTCCAAGTGCCATGCACGTGTTCATGTTTGGCTGCTGATTGAAATCATTAGTTTTCTTTCACAATATTGACAACTCACTTTCTGGTATTCTCACTTGTTGGTCATGAACCAAGACGGTTCATCATAAGTGGGGAGGAATGTAGCTGGAGGGCCGGTTCGGCCCTCCCACCTCGCGATAGCAAGGGGGTGGCCACGAGCCACCCATCGCTATTGCGAGTGTTGGCCGGTGGCCAGCCATCCGCTGGCTACCGGCCGGCCGGCGGCCGTCCGTCTGGGTGGCCGGCGGCCGGTCAAGTGACCGGCCGGCCAACCGCCGGCGAGCCAGCAGCCGCAGATCGAGCTGGTGGCTCGATCGGCGGCCAAGAGGCCGGCCTCGAGGGCCGAGGCCTGTGGCCTCGTGCCCTCGCCCTCACTCGCCCTCCTCGCTCACGAGAACAAGCGAGCACGAGGGATAGAGTGAGAGCGAGGAGCGGGGAGCCCACGAGAAATGTCGGCGCAAAATCGCCGGTCGTGCCTCGCACGCGAGGATTTCGCACCAACGCGTCAAAACAGAAACTCAAGTTCGTTTATGACAAACTGCGAGTTTCTAAACCGGAAAACTCGTGCAAACTCACGAGTTCAAGGTAATATCCCCTTGTTTCGGACCCAGAATGAGGGGGTGAGGAAAAAACGGAAATGGGCCTCCGAAGACTCAAAATATTTGAGTCTCCCTGCTCTGGGTCATTGATGATGATTGCCGCTCAGACCTGCGAAGGGGTTATACCCCTGACCCAGATTGAGAACGCCATTCTGTGAAATCCGACGACGACTTCAGAGCAGGAGCTGGAGGTTCCGGCCCGTTACAGTGGTTCTCAGAGCCAGACGACCCTCGTGACCAAGGGTTTGACGGAAACGGTGGCTATGGCCTATATAAAACGCCGCCGGCAGCTACAAGTAGCAGCAGAAACGCCAGGAAGGACTATGGCATCTCCACTTCACGGATTGAAGCGCAGCAAATTGCGTTAGAGAGCTTGAAAAGAGCTCCACTTAGTGGAAACTATTTCCTCCAGTCTCTAAGCACCTCAAGGGGGCTAGGAGGATTTTTGTGCGACGGGGTGGGGAGTTCCCACCCTCCAAAACCACCAAATCTTCGCCATGTACAAGGCTCCTTCCTCCCTCCCTCATCTAAAAACTGGGACAGCGCCCTTTCCCAAGCTTAGGGACTCTCTCGACCTACGAGCACCCTAAAAAGGAGGATGTCATCTTGAAGGTCTTTTATGGCACTCCAACGCCACCGGCTCAAGGGAGACACCGTCCAAGAATGCGAGAGGCGTCAAGGAGTGTGAAGAGAAGTTCAAGGAAGACAACAACACAAGAGGAAGACAAGGAGATAGAAGAAAGAGTGAAAGACTTGCTAGGAATTGTTAGAATTCCTCTGTGCACTCTTTGCTCTTGCTTTGTGAGTGACACTCACGTCCCTTGTCATTTCCTTGTCTTGTAATTTTCTGTTTTCCTAGGTACTAGCCCTTGCCAATCGCCGTGAGTCATGGCTAAGGAAGTCTAATTAAAAAAACCACGACCTTGTGCCGCCGTGGCGGCCTAGGAAAATAGAAATTGAATTCATACTTGCCTCACCGATTGTTAGAGCAAGGAGTTTGTGGGAGGTGATTCCTCCTTAAAGTTGTAGGGTGATCCTCACAACGATCTTCATGTGCTACTTGCACGAAGGACGAGATGGCAAGTGCCAGACCGTCCAAGACCAACAAGGGCAAGGTGGTGACGTTCTCACCACACGCCCTCGGCGGACTCCAAATCTTGGGAATCGCTTCCGCAAGAACGATTGCCGACCCAAAGGCAACCGTACCACCACAGGCAACCGACGCCAACCTCGGCGACACCAAGAAGTGTGCGGAGGCCAAAAAAGTGCCCGACGAGCACGTCGACGCGCACGTGGGCGACCCCAACGCGACGGATGATGCGATGGAGGAGGATGTCACGGAAGGGGACCCCGAGGAAGAGCACGACGTCGACGATGGTGAAGGCGAAGAGGATCGTGACCATCGCTATCATCGTGCGGCAGGCTCGAGCCGATTGCTTAAGAAGGGTAAGGCGCCCACCGCATTGCCTGAAGCTACCGACGGCAGCAATGTTGCTGAGAGCAACAAGGGCGCTGAAAGCAACCACACGAGAAGTTCCCGCGAGAACAAGCCGGACGACGTCGCCGCAAAGGCAATTCGCGATGACCGTCGTAGGCTCGCGGAGTTTGCTGCTAAGGTTGCTGGCCGACTCAATATCACCTCTAATGGTGGAGGTACGGCACCACTCGAAGGAATTGGGGCGGAACCCCCTTCCTACGATGTGGCCGCAATGGGGCAGGGCACTGCCCACTCGAGCTTCGTCGCTGACTTCAGTCTCCTCCAGAAGGTGAGACTCCTTGGAGGCGTGTACGCGAAACGTACCCTCCTGTAGTGGGTAAGGGTACACGAACAACGCGAGACATCAGAGCTTAAATTCGCCTTCGCCAACCTGCCGGCCCATTTCGGGCAGAGCATCACATAACTCGAACGTGATCGCCAGCTGCAGCGCCTGGCCGCCCATGAGGCAAGCCGCCGATGGAACGACCTTGACAAGGCGTTGCAGAGCGTGATCTAGGTCGGAATGCAGCAGCAAGCGCAGCGTGCCGCAACAACGGATGCCACTGCCGGTGGCAGCGACGACTTGCCTACCTCGACGATTTTGGGGCCAGTCATGAACACGTCCTTCCTCCACAGTGTGGAGATCTTCCGGAAGGGCGTGAAGCTGACCGACTAGCTGAATCACATGGAGCACGTTCTACGTGTCCACAAGGCTCCACTTAGCCAGTAGGACGACCTTGCCACGGCGCGGCTTGAAGACAAACTCTTCAAGTATGTGGTCAAGGAGTGGAGTGCATAGCAATCGCACCTCGACTGGCAGCCCATGCCATGGGAGGCCTTCTGTGCGATCATGCGAAAGAAGTGCATCCAACGTGAGGAGGCGCAACGTGCATTCCACAAGATCAAGGACTTCAGGCAGCTGGGCAGCTCGCTCGAATCCTACTTGAGAGTGAGTTCACCACACTCGTGGAGGAAGCTGAAATCTTCACCGAGGGTAACGGGACTCAGACCTTCAAGAGCCCGGAGTGCATGCTGCTGGAGTACTTGCGTGATGGTCTTGCCAGTGAGAACCTAAAGGACAGGACCACCACGACAACCACTGGCCAAGCTTAGACAAGGTGGAGGGCGTTGCGCGACTACATGAGCAAAATGTATTCGCCGAACCCGAAGCACTACTCTGATGCACGGCCAAACGCGCATGCACAGCAAGGCCGTGACATGCGCATGGACGTTGCAGGGGCTGGTGGGTCAGCTGGACAGCGAGGCACGGCCAGCGGCAAGTAGCCCGCAAACCCTTCAGCCAAGAAGGCTGGTGGACACAAGGGCCCCAGCAACAAGCACAGCATCGAGAATGACGAGCTATAGGCGGCGCGTGAGCGTCGCAATGTAGCCTTCCGCGACGGGCTCTACCACAACTGCATGCAGTCGGGCCACTTTAGGGCTCAGTGCCCTGAGGCTGCTGGTGGTGGACAAGAGGCCGCGGTTTTAGCTGCAATAGTAGCACCTGGTGGGGATGGTGTAGGAGGAGGCCGTAGACAGGGCCGTGGGCAGGATCGCGGTCGCGGCAATGGACCCGGCCGTGGTAACGGACAAGGCCGTGGGGCGGGTTTTCCCCACCCCTGAGTGATATTAGTGGGGACCACTCAGGGGAAAAACTAGATCACGAGTGTGGGTTCATGTTTTCAAATGAGGATGTATAAAAATTTGAGTTTTGACGAGTTCAAATTTCTGTGCTGTTTTCTCTCCACTCGTTGAACCGCATTCTACACTTGCTGACCGACATTGCCCACTAAACCTGGCATCTTCGGATGAGATGCATGATGGTACATGCTTAGTGGTGGCGACACCGACCACTGTGTAAACGTTGTGTGATAAAGTGATTGAAGCAAATTCCCTCAAAGCAATGAGTTCAATCACGTTCGCGGTACCTTTAGTCAACGATTTCAACCCGGTCAAAAATAAAGACTAGAAGGTGCTAGCAAAATTCACACATGCCCACAAGATATGGAGTCAAGTGGGTGAATCATGGGAATTGCGGCGCCCATCGTACAGATTCCGTGTTTATCACAAACTCGGCTTGCCATCGTCGAGCCTGTTCACTCGGAAGAGTGGAGGTAATATGACCATGTAGTTCAAGGGACACCTAGTTGGTGCTCCCGTGAACGTACTGGTTGATACTGGAGGAGACAAATCCTTTGTTAGCCTTGGCTCTACCCGAAAGGTGGGCCTAAAGTACGAGCCATCGGATGGCGCAGTTGTCATCGGTGACAACCGTACAGTACCTCTAAGGCAAAAATTTGTATTCAAGGTTACACACGGAATGTCACGTTGAAGGTACTCAACCTTCTTGACCCATTTGACGTGGTGCTAAGCGATCCCTGGCTTCGCAAAACAATGCTATGCTTCGAATCAAGGCGCTTGATACTATGAAAGGGACAACGTTGCTTTACGCTGATTCCGAGTACGGAATTGTCCTCGACTTGACTTAACGTTCATGCCAACTTGTCTATGATGCTGGTCAAGAGGCGTATTCGACAAAGGTTATCAATACTTCTTGGCTCATTTGCAGAAAGTGGAGGATGACGTGAAGGAATACATGCCACAAGAGATCAAATCTCTATTGGCGGAGTTCTCAGATGTATTCCAAGACCCACCGACTGGGCTTTCACCTGAACGACACATGGGTCACACTATTCCGATGCAACCGGAGGCGACTCCTCCGTTCACACCCATGTATTGCCTTAGTCCAGCAGAAAGGCGAGAGGCCGAACGCCAAATCAAAGAGTACGTTGCAAAAGGGTGGATCGAGCCAAGTAGCTCGCCGTACAGTTCGCTGATCCTTCTTGTGAACAAATATAACAGTGCTTTACGCATTTGCGTAAATTACCGGGCGTTGAACAAGCTGACAGTGAAAAATTGATTCCCCTTGCAGAGGACTAAGGACCTTTTTGACTAACTCCAAGGGGCAAAAGTACTTTCGTCCTTGGATTTATCTCAAGGGTACCATCAAATCCGTATCACGGAAGATGATATGCCCAAAACAGTGTTTCGAATGCACATGGGACACTATCTGTTTGAATGTTGTCCTTCAGGCTTACAAATGCCCCGGCAACCTTCGAAGGAGAAATGAACCGAACGTTCACCAAGCAACTCGGACAGTTTTTCTTGGTTTACCTGGACGACATCCTGGTTTTCTCCAAATCAATGGAAGAGCACATAAAATATCTGCGCGAAGTTCTTGCAATCCTTCGGGAACGGAAGTTCTATGCACAAGTGAGCAAGTGCAAGTTTGCACAAGATGAGCTCGAATACATTGGACACATCATCGGCAAGGACGGCATCTGTGTCGACCCACGAAAGGTCCAAGCCGTTGTGGACTGGCCACACCCCAAACATGTTGGGCAGATTCGGTCTTTCCTCGGCCTTGCAAGCTACTTTCGATGGTGTATGCAAGGATATTCGACCCTGGTAGCACCACTAACCAGCTCATGCGAAAAGACGTGCGTTGGGAATGGACATCTGATTGCGAGAACGTTTTTCTCAAAGTCAAAGAGCTTCTATCCACAACCCCCGTCCTAGCTCTTCCGGATCCATCGCAACGGTAGGAGGTTCGATGTGATGCGTCAGAAGTAGGACTCGGAGCCGTCCTCATGGAGGACGGTCACCCAGTTGCGTATGAGAGCCGGAAGCTCATCCCCACGGAAACGCAGTACACGACAGGGTATCAAGAGCTCCTTGCGGTAGTACACGCTTTCAAGATGTGGCGTTGCTACCTCGAGGGTGCTGAAGGGGGTGTGACGGTTGTGACTGACCATAATCCATTGGCGTTTTTCCAAACGCAACCGAACCTGTCAAGAAGACAGGCGCGTTGGAGCAAAATACCCGAGCCGATTGTCGTTCACATGGGAATATTGGCTAGGACGCATCAATGTGGCCGATCCACTTAGCTGACAGCCTGTGGAAGTTAAAGCAACCACCAAGGTCGGTGGGTGTTTTATGGCCATTGCAACAGCAAAAGTACAATCACCTGATCCCCTTGCACCTCTGCGAAAACCACCACAAGAGATTATCCATTACAATGGTTTTGTAAACAGGATTCAGATGGGATACTGTGTGGATTCTTGGTTTCAAGATTCTCAAAATCTGGACAAGTACGGCTTGGTGGAGGCCGCAGGAATCTTCTCGCATGGAGAACAAGTTGTTGTGCCAAACTTGGGAGACCTTCGAGCAAAGATTATCGCCCAGTTCCACGACCCACCGGTCGCACGTCATGTGGGACCCAAAAAGACCGGACAGTCACTCTTGGACCACTATTCGTGGCCAGGATGGAGTGTCGATGTCCGTGAGTATTGCATGACATGCGACCCATGTCTTTGGAATAAGGCTAGTAACAAGAAGCCTACTGGACCCCTCCAACAGCTTCCCATTCCTAGGACTCCATGGGAGTGCGTCAACATGGACTTCATTACTGGACTTCCAGACACGGCCCGTGGCCACGATGCAATACTAGCGGTTGTGGATATTTTGACAAGATGACACACTTCATTCCTACAACCACTGACGTGAACGAAGAGGAGACCGCTCGTCTTTTCTTTGAGGGTGTCATGAATTACCACGGCTCGTCGTTACGCATTATCTCCGATCACGATCGATAAATTGCTAGTAAGTTCTGGCAAAAGATGCACGAGTACTTCGGCAGTGAGTCGCAAATGTCGACAGCGTTTCACCCTCAAACGGATGGACAAACAGAGTGCACGAATCGCACTCTGGAGCAGATTCTCTGCATGTACATGGACCCTGTCATGCATGATTGGGACGAACTCCTAGCACCGGCAGAGTTTGCGGTGAACAACTCGGTGAACGAGTCCACATAGTTCACACCGTTTGTGTTGAACAATGCTCGACATCCAGTGGAACCCTCTTCATTGGTGAAGAGTGGGAGTACAGAAGGACAGGTTCCTTCTACTCAAGCCTTTGCCGAGCGCATCGACTCCTTGATACAAGAGGCGAAGGGTCACATTGAAGCAGCTCAGCAGCGACAAAACGCATATGCCGACAGAGGTCGCCGGGAGGTCTCGTTTGACATTCGGTGACAAAGTGCTCCTTAGCACTAAAAACATTCAACTGAAGTCGCCAGGGGCAAGAAAACTTCTATCGAAGTGGATTGGGTCGTTTCCCATTGTGGCACGCATCAGGCCAGTGGCATACCGATTGCTACTTCCGCCGAGTATGAAGATACATGACGTGTTTCATGTGAGCCTGCTGGCTCCATACACGGCAAACGGAACCATTCAGCCACCGCCAGCAGTCCTTGCTATCGACGGCCAATACGAGGTCCTTTGCCTACCCCAGTACTAGGAGCGTACTCTTCGGTCGCGCGTTGTTAGGGAGTACCTCGTTCATTGGGCTGGTTGTGGACCTGACCTGAGCCCGAATCTCGGTTGACCACAAGGGTGGTCAACAAGTCCTGGAGCGAGCTTGCAGCTCGAACAAATCAACGCCTGGCAGGAGGTACCACCTGAACGCGGAAAAAGTGAACAACATTCCCACAGGGATGCATTCATGGACAGCGACCATAGGAGGTTGGGGACGCCCAACATGGTTGTCGCGCCGACGCTCTAGCCTAAAGGAGGGAGGCTGCTAGCCGTGCTAACTAACAAGCTGCAACTTATGTCCAAGTACCATGCACATGTTCATGTTTAGCTGGTGATTGAAATCATTAATTTTCTTCCACAATCTTAACAACTCACTATCTCGTATTCTCACTTGTTGGTCATGAACCAGGACGGTCCATATTAAGTGGGGAGGAATGTAGCGGGAGGGCCGGTTCGGCCCTCCTACCTCGCGATAGCGAGGGGGTGGCCACGAGCCACCCCTCGCTATTGCGATGGTTGGCTGGTGGCCAGCCACCCGCTAGCTACCGGCCGGCCGTCGGCCGGCCGGCTGGGTGGCCGGCGGCCGGTCAAGTGACGGTCAGCCACCCGCCGGCAAGCCAGCAGTCGCCGATCGAGCTGGTGGCTCGATCGGTGGCCAAGAGGCCGTGAGGTCTCAAGGGCCGAGGCCTTTGGCCTCGTGCCCTCGCCCTCGCCCGCCCTCCTCGCTTGCGAGAACAAGCGAGCACGAGGGATAAAGCGAGAGCGAGGAGTGAGGAGCCCACGAGAAATGTCAGCGTGAAATTGCCGATCGTGCGTCGCACGTGACGATTTCACGCCGACGCGTCAAAACAGAAACTCGAGTTTGTTCATGATGAACTACGAGTTTCTAAACCCGAAAACTCGTGCAAACTCACAAGTTCGAGGTAACATCCCCTCGTTTCGGACCCAGAATGAGGGGGTGAGGTAAAAACGGAAATGGGCCTCCGGAGACTCGAAAAAATCGTGTCTCCCTGCCCTGGGTTGTTGATGACGATTGCCCCTTAGTCCTGCAAAGGGGGTAAACCGGTGTCGCGGACTAAGAACGCCATTCTGCGAACACCGACGACGACTTCAGAGCAGGAGCTGGAGGTTGCAGCCCGTTACATCATTTTTCATGATTATTTATTTATTCCTTGAGAAAGAACGGTGGAAACTTCGTGATCGTAACTCCAGTGTATGCTTCACGCGTTTGCATCAAGCTTGACGCGACCTCAAGGTGTCGGTCGAGGAACAATGTCCATGGACTATCGCAATCAGGTAATGATTGCGACAGTCCATCTTGACTGTAGAATATGGGTTCTGTTCCAAAATTTCGTTGTGTTACATTACGTCGCGACGACCTCGATATTCACTTCAATTGTCGAGGGCTGACTAGCCAACTGCCCTGCCCTAAGTGGATATTCTCGACCTTTTGACAGCTTCGACCACTCTCGCAAACTTAAGAACAGAAGCATCACGACCTTTGGCTCGACTTCTCGACGTACGGAGACGAATATGGATTTTTAAAGATGCATCTCGCATGTTCACCGTGGATTCTCGAAGACCCCCGACTTCTCGGCGGGCCTTCTCGAATCCGACCACTCACGACTCGACTCCACACGCGACTGTGCATCATTCGTAACTCGACACTTGTACGTACCTGTTCGACGATTTCGACACTTGTCATCGAAGTACACTTACTGGTAATCATCAATTGATGTAGTGTCTTAAATTCTAAATCGTGTTTTGCCTCACAACTTCTACCTGTGAACCATTTACAATTTGTTAAGCGTAACACGCTGACTCCATTCGCTTGTCTTTACTTGGATTGTGACGTCATCAAAGCGAGGCACGTCATTGCATGCACGAAGTCACCCCAATTTGACAAGAATGAAAGAAAAATATGCTAAAACATCCACGCTACTTGAGATCGGATGGTGTCACACTGGTGCTAAATGATCTTAATCGAGGAAAAGTGTGCAACATCGAGTCCATCGACCACGTTTGACGCAGTTTGTGACGAAAGATTTTATTGGCCCTACGAACTCAGCTCACTGCGACTTCCTGTGCTGAGTTGAGTTCCTACAGTGTGAGACCGGCTTTAATCTTTAGGATGGGGTCGATAGGCTGAAAATTTAAAGCATTTGGGTAGTCTGAATACGGTCCGGTGATTAAGGGCGGGAATGAGAGATCCTTCATTTCCTGCAGGCAAATGTTTGTTGTCGCTGAAAGCCGATCATTTGTGGATACGACTGGTGATCCGCTGTCATCGGGACACTGTTGCGCTTATGTTGCATTCCTTTCAGCCTGTGGCCGTCGTGTTTCTAAGACAGCGCACGCTTTGGCCTTTTCATGTGGAAATTTGTCAATCCATCCTGTCCAGGATATCGGCTTTCCAGCATGGGGGGACGTGTCTATTTGACCGCTTTGCAATCACTTTGCTCCCACCAGCCTGCTCGTGTTAGATTTCCTGGCCAGGTCACACCCTGATCCATCCACAAGGACTGCTCCCCGCCCTTACTCCGGCCCCCACCAACGCAAAGCGTCGTGCGGAATGCATGAACCGTGCTGGATCTTTCCTGCCGTACCAAAATATCTTTTGTCCATTCGATCGATTTGCCTCGTGTGATGCTCGGCGTACGGTGGTCGGCGTACCTTCCGCAGTCCAAGGGCGCGGCTGGGAATTGGTGAGAGTTGCATACTAGTCACGGCTGGAGAAAAACGACGTGATTGTGCTTTCCAACTCGCGCACAATGACCTCACAATCATGATTTTGTGGAAATTAGACGCTTTGTGACAACAGCTGCTTCTCACCCACATCTACGTTCCTTAAAGAAAGCATCTAGATACACCAGACTCGGAAACAGAATCCTCCTAGGCTGAAAATTCTGGCGAAGGGTCTCTCGCTCTCGGTTTTCCTAGCACCAGGATCTAGGACCTTTTTTAGTCATAAGAGGTCCCGTTTAACTTCGCGATAGCTTGAGGGGTTCATTGTGTCAGAATAGAACACCCCCATATGACGGGGTATATTGAGCTGACAAGATATTCCCCGACCAAGGAATGGACAGTAATCGAGTTTCTGGAAGTTTTTTCTCATTTTAATTCATCATTGTAAAAGTCGTTCCAATCTATACAAAGTTATCCCAATAAAATCTACATTGAGAATAGTCAGAAAAACAACATTGGAAAATGACAACGTAATCGATAAAGTGCCTTGTCATGATCACTATGACTACGGGTCCGCCTGAGCCTTACATTTAGAAGTTGATGCTCATTCCGACTAGAGATCCGGGGTGAACAAGGATCAAAATAATGAGACAGGGGGGGGGGATAACGTTTCTTGACATCCAGAAAGGGGTACCTCAAAGCTTTACCGTAGTTCATTTCAAAAAGGCCAATTTATTTTTTCTGGTGATGATTTCAAAGATCCTTCACAAACTGGTCGTGGCTTGGTATCGACATCCATACTGGCCATAATTTGTAACCTTACTTGGGTTACAACATGGACACGGCTTGGGCCTTACCTTACAATAGTAGCCACCGTTGATTGTGTAGTGGTACCTTGTTTCAATAATGGCCACAACGGGCATATTGCTGACGTGCAATATTCACCCAACTAGCCCAAGAAACACTAAGAGAAATTCAGAAGGGCATAGTCCAATGAAAAACAAGTGCACCATGCTAAATGGATGAAATGTCTTCTTGAAGCCAATATCTCCTCAATTCAAATGAAAACACCATTAGTTTTCACCACCAATTAAAATCCTTTTATGTATACACAGTTTGAATCAATCATTTTTCATAAAAAATATGAAAAAGTAATAATTTTCTCACTACTGAATAATTATATAGTAATACAATGAACAAGTGCAAAAATGATTTCAAACTGTCCCAAATTATGGAAGAATCATAAAGCGGAACACAAATATAATGTGATAATGGTAGTGAAAATAAAAGGTTTCCAAATATTCTCTTCTTAATTTCATTATGACAAGAATTCAATATCAAAAATATGTTATGAAAACCATAACTTGAGAAAACATAGGAATAATATGAATGTGTGTAAACTAATCAAACTCAAAAACCTAAAAGTTTAAAGTGGAGGTTCTCCTCATCAAAAGCACGAGGGTGTTAAAAGTTTATAAAGTCAAAGGAAGAACACTTTCCAAATCATTCACATAGGGTATGCTATTAATCCATGTTCCTAGAGTGACTTTTCTCTCATGATATGATTTCACTTTTTCAACATTGAGATATAGTGTATGCTGGAGTAACAATTCCAAATGATTTTTTAGGAAATTCCATATTGGATACTAGATTGAAAGCCCTCATAGAGATTGTTACAATAATTTCGGGCAATCTATGTACATATTACACATCTACATTGTTGAGTGGTGCGATTGCTGTGCTAGTGTCAAGCTTCAAATGGGCGAAGGCGACGAAACATTCGGAGTACTCTACAGAATTTTACAAACTTAACGTTGAGTTCCTAGGTTCAGTACCTACCAGAAAAAGATCACATATACAAGCCTGATAAAGTTTGGCAACCAGCCTTGAAACAGCCTAAAGGGCCTGTTGTGTACTATAGAGTGCAGGCATTTGCAATAAGGTTGTGCATGCCCATAGCTAGCTCTATGAAGAAGGGGATTTCCTTGCTACACAATATTGGGTAGCTATCCTGATGAGGGAACACTATAGCTGATTTGGCAGATTATATGCACCCTCAACATGAGGCCTGCACTACATTAGCATCCTCATGCACAGAGCCTGGGCCAGTCCATACACATGATATAATCAAGGGAAACTTTAGGAGACACCTGATCGGCGACCCCGATGCTTCATCATAGCAAGATCGACGGTTGTCAAAGAAACACCTGTAGAGTAAGTAAGCACCTAAGGAAGCTGCACCTGAACACCTGATGAAGCTTCCTTAAGGAGGAAGCTTCTCCTTTAACAAGCTCGGGTGTTAGTACAAAGCTTTGAAGTAGGGGAAGCTTGCCCTGAAGGAAGTTTCTCCTTAGGAGGATAAGAGAGGGAGGACACTGGAACCACCTGAAGGAAGCTTCTCCTTTAGGTGGTCAACTTCCTAGAACCGCAAGTACAAAAGGGCAAGCTCCTCCTAGACCATATCTATCTCAACATTCTACAAGCATTGAGCTTTCCATAAGCCTTTGATTCTAGAGCCCAAGACCAAGACTCTGTTGGAGATCCTTCTAAGGCCCTTATAAGCTTGGCAGGGCCTGCTAGGCTGGGTGGAGGCTGCCCCGAAGGCCATTCAACATGAAGACCGTGCCAAGACCTCTCCTACAAGGCAAAACAAAGCGTTGTACCTCTATGGAGAATGATCCGTGCTAACCTAGACTGCTTAGGATTTTGTGTACCATAGTTGAAATTTGTGTTAAGAAGATTCTGGTTTCTCCCATCCACGTTTTCTAGTTTTTTCTCCTGCTATTGTACAAGCTACATTACTGATCATTCAAATGCCCTACAAGTCATGGTCTTAGCCCTTGCTCCCATCAACAATGTGTGAGAGTAGTATGTGGTGCTCTAATTCTCTGAGAAACTGCATATGGAAGAACATCAGCGGCAGACTTTATCGGTGGTGGAGACATTCTCCACCAATCGTGTAGAAGCTTTACACTTGTGGTGGTGGTGATGCCAGGTTTCAGAGGCACGTGGTTTAATCTACGTGCACATCAAGCATAAGCGACATGGAAGAGGAGGATGCTGAGTCAGATTCTCTTGCAATTGATGACCAATCAGTTTTACATGGCATGTGCATGGGCAAAACGCAAGGGCGCCATGTCATAGACCACATACATCACCATGCAGGAGAGGCGCAATGCTTTGCTAAGGAGGCTCAACATATGGCGCAACTGTAAGTTTCAACAAGGCAAGCTGTGAAGCAAGAGAGGGAGGCATTGAGGTAGCAAACTACTGCTGAAGAGCTTCTTTACCAATAGGATTGGGTGACCCATGCGTTCAAAGCATCGGAGACGCACTAGCTACAACACTCAAATGGAGATTATGTAACCCAAATCGTACAACATCACCAGCAACTAACATGGACAAAGTAATAATAGCTTTACCAAGAATGAATTTAGAACCAACGGCAACATCAACATCAGATGTAGTGGCAACCAGGTTCACAAGCATCATCTACTCATCTGCCTTGAGCAAAACCTTCCCCAATCGTGCAACTTGCCATGTCTCCAAAATTGCATTTGTCTGCAAGACCACAAGGAGGCATGTCGCAACCATTTGTGGATTAATGGCCACAACTTGATGTGATAATGTCTTTCGTGGCACACTACCAGTTGATGCACAAAGCACTACGACCGCAACCCTTTGCGGCTGAACCAAGATCATTCCATGCTAGAGTAACCCACTATTACATAGGTCGTCGCCTATTACACAAGGTTTTGTGATAACCCCACAAACAACAACATAAGGTAAGGTATGTTAAGGCCCAAGGGACAATGTGTCCCAAAGAACAACCTCAGTACATGTGCAAAAGATTAAGAATGATGAATTTGATGGTGAGAACTTCCCACAATGGACACACTAGTTCAAACAAGATACATAGAATCTCGACATGTGGAAGTTCTACAACAGCTACTACACCCCTGCGCCTCAAGGATCGTTATCAAGTGTTGTGGCAGAGCTCACATACTTCATCTAAGCTGCTTTGGCAGTAGTGGATGACCATCCAACTCCTTCCATCCAGCGGGCCATACGTACATACGAGGAGAATCTTGAGCTAGGTTGCCTAACCTGGTCGTGTCGGCTAAGGACCTATATGTCCAGTGACTAAACCTTCAAATCCCACCTCCTAACAAAAGTAGCACACATTAACCTCATCAACTTCCAGAACATTGAGTCTTACATGAACAAAGCAAAGTCACTTCACGATCAACATCAGGTGATAGGCGCTCCCGTATCTGAGCCTGTTATTGTGACCTTTCTCCTCTGTGGAGTGATAGGGGATTTGGATGACGTGAGAAATGTACTAACATTCAAGCTTACAACATAGCTTAAAATAGGATAGGCATGCATGATGCTTCTAAGTAAGTAACGCAAATGAGAGCTGAAAAGAGAAGGAGACAATTTTTAGCAATTTGACTTTACCAAGGTGTGGGCAGTGCTGTGTCCACCACTTAGCTCTCGTGGAACAGCTTGTCCACGAGGAACTTTGTGTCTTCTCAATCGTGTACCAACTATAGACCAAGCCATAGTCGTCGAAGCGTGCTCAACCAAAACACGAGGTGAATTCTTATAATGAGTGCCATTGTTACAAGAAGATTGGTCACATGAATTGAGACTACAATAATAGGATGTTCGATGATAGCAGGCATCTTTGAAAGAAAAGTCATAAGGGGTAAAGTGGGAGAAGAAGGAAGGAGGAAGCAGTTAGAAGTAGTCACTATAAGGCAAGAAAAAACAGGCCAAGAAGCAAGATGGAAGCAAAGGGAAGTACTTTGAGTACACATGATTGATCTTTTAGCTCTCACCTTAGAAGAGCAATGAGCTGATATGCTCCAAATATGTGTGGTACCTTGATAGTGGGTGCACTTCGCACATCACCTGTGAGAAGGTTTGCCTCTAAGAGCTAGAACCATTCTCTAAAGGCTTCATCACGGTGGCCAACTAGCGGCATGTGATTTTTTTGAGAAAAAGAAAGATGACAAGACTGGGTATGTCAGTGCATAGGTCTAGTTTGGGAACATGTTCTATGTACCTAATATTGCGGTTAACCTCCTCTCAAGCAGCTGTTGAAGAGGGGTGTACGGACTGTTAGCAATGCTCATGTCACCTTGAAGAGTTGTGAAGGTAAGACCTTTGCCAAAGGTCACCTTGTTTCATAAGGTATGATAGAGTTGGATTTAACAGCTCTAGCCCTAACGACAGAGCTAGATACCCCCTTTGAAACAACAATTCTCCACCCACTGACCGGCGCAGGCCTTGGTTTATGGCTTAAAAAATTTGGCAAATCAGCAACCAGATTGTACAGATGATGCACAAGAACAAGCAAGGCAACGGTCTTTGTGTCAAGGATAGCGGTAACAAGGACGTAGTAGAAACTTGTGAATAAAATGTGCGTAGCAAACTTCCAAGATAGATGCTTCCTATGGCAAAGAAATGCGACATCAGTAAAAAACTGAAGCTAGTCCACATTGATATATGTGGACCCTTACTAATGGCCATTGCATACGGAGGGCACTATAATGTTTTGCTCTTCATTGACGATGCTAGAAGGATGGTGTGGAGGTATCCTTTTCGTAGACGACACGTAGTTCCAACATGCTTCGGTAAGTTGCTCGCAATGTCCGAAAGGCAAAACAACAAGGAACTACATGTTTTATGTTTTGACAGTGCTGATGAGTACACTCACACAGTGTTTGCCACTTAGGTTTAAGACCTTTGCATCATGCAATAGCTCTCCATAGTATATGTTCCATAGCAAAATAGCGTAATAGAGAGAGAGAAAAGGGCATGATGCAAGAGACATTCATGTCGATGTTGCCAGGTGCACAACTCGACAACTCATGGTCGCCATTTGCACTTTGGCAAGTAATGTGAATAGGGAAACGGGTTCCAGTTGTGTTTCTACCGAATATGTCACTCCTCTAGGCATGGCGTGATGAAAAGTTTGCCAGCTCCATGCTACGCACCTTTGGATGCATGGAGCTATTCCATGTTCCAAAGGAGCACTGACAAAATCTAGCCGAGAAAGCAAACATAGGATGTTTTCCTTGGACGAAGCTCCTACATGAAGGGCTGACATTTCTACAATGTGGACTTGCATATGATCATCACCAGTATAGACGCCATGTTTCTTGAGAACCTCATATGCTCTACTTGGGAGGTTAAGAAGTCAAGTGAGCCTGCTCTACTCCGAACATTCTATCACTCATATTTGGAGACGTAGGAGAATGGAGAACCTGAAAATGTTCCACACACTCTTCTTGATTTGGATGAAGCACATTGAGAGACGATGTCCCTGGATGTGCCCCTTGACTCTTGCCAAAGCTGACGCATCTCCGCTGATCATCAGCCTCTTGAACTAAGTCATGACAAACGTAAGGTGGTGAGCATGTAGGACAATTCCCATTCGGTTCAGAATCCACATGTTCAAGCTGTAAAGAATATGCGGCACCTCAAGCACCTCTTTGAACAAGAGTTATAGCAAATATAAGAGGAGAGAAAGAAGGAAAACATGGCAAGAGCTTCATGTTCAATGTGCAAGGAAGCAAACAACTTCCTTGCCGTCTTCACCACTATGCACCACGCAGCTCTTGTCTTAGCAAGTGAGGTACCGCTTGAGCTTAAATCACTTAAAGAAACCTTACAAGGCAAATGTACGACACAATGGAAAGCAAAACTAGAAAGATGCACAACCGAGTACCTTATTTTGATGGATCAAGGGACTTGGGATCTCACGGAGCTTATATCTAGCTCTTGTCAAGTGGGAGTGAGTTAAGTGTTTTGCATGGAGATGGAAGCATTGAGAATTCCAAGGCTTTCCTTGTGGCAATGGGGTTCATGAATGTTTAGGAATGAAATGTTTTTTTAAGACCTACACTCACATGAGCCACTACACCACTGCTCACATCATGATAGTAGTTGCAATAGTGATGGATTATGAGGTAGAGCAGCTCGACTTCAAGAATGCTGTCTTACATGGCAAAGGGAATGATTGTTTAGATGAAGGAACCTAAAGACTACAATCACGGGAGTGGTAGTGTGTAAAATCTTGTAAAGAGTCACTACGGACTGAAGAAAAGCCCTATTCTTTGGTACAGGGAGCTTCAAAGCATCAAGTAGTCCTTAGACTTTGTCATCGGCCTACAACAACTACCTTTTCTTTAATTTGCCGAGTCCCTTGGCTAAGCCGCACTACTATGTGCTAATCTACATCAAAGATCTACTCATCATCGAGATGTTGGCAGACTTCATCTAGGGTACGACAAGCGTAATGGCGTAAGAGGTCAACGTGATGCTCATGCCTACCTTTGAGTACAACCTCGCCATGAACATTGAAGTGGACCAAAAGGCACACACGCTTTGTCTAAGCAAGCATTTGTACATCTCTAAAGTTTACAAACGATTTAATATCCCACGTTCACACACGCAAAAACCTTTTAAAAAAATGTTGCCTTCTTACGGATAGAGGAGAAGGAGCAAGACCGACTATTACTGAAGAGATGGATCATGAATGCACAAAGCAAGATGCACACAGCCAGATTTCTAGTTTGCTTTAACCAACTTGGTATGTGACAATGAGACGTGCATGAAGGGAACATGGAAAGAGTTAGACAGAGCTCTATGCTACCTCAAAACAACTAGGGACGGAAGTCTAATCTTTTGGACGGCAAATAGCCTCGACCTAAAGTGCTATGTTGACGCCCATTTAAGAGGAACGGAGAAAGATCGTCAAAGCACGACGGGGCCTGCATGGCAAACTAGTAGTGTCTTGGACCAGCAAGCAATTGAACCTTACAACACTGAGTACCGTACAAGTTGAGTACGTGATGACCACTGTAGTTCAATAAGAGGTCACACTTCAAACCCAGTTGCTGAAGCTGAAAAGTTAAACAAAGCTCTATGCTACCACAAAACAGGTGAACGGCTTCAGCTTTTGCCATCGTTGATAGGAGTTTATGTTTGAGGGTTTTCCAAGAAAGAAAAATCCTAGAAAACAAAAACTAGACCTGCCACGACTAAAAACCATTTTGTGTAGTTAAAAATGATTGACTGCAGCAACTCAACGTTGGAGGAAAAAGACAAAAATCTACGCATCAAGCCAACAAGGAGCTGAAGCAATTGGCATAGCTTACGGATCTGGCATAACTGCACGGTCAGAATGACAGTGGAAAGAAGGAGGCAGTGGCGAGCAAGCAACACGAGAAAAAACAAAATAAAGGAGAAGCAAGCAAGTGAGTGAGCAGCCATGGAGCTCTCGGCCACTTGTAGGAGAGCCACGTATCTGACATGAACAAGTAAGGGGAGTGAGAGGAGGGCACGCTCGCCCAACATGTCTAGCTCGTGAGTAAGCAATGCAAAGGCGATGAGAACTAAGACGAAAGCGGTAGCGGACAGGACACAACGGAAGCAATTAAAGGGAGATTTATTCAGTGTCTCCTTGACAACATGTCTATGAAACCTTCTCCAGCAAAGTCGTGTCCCACGCAAGCAGCTACAGCTGAGGAAAATGGGGCATTCTCTCCTCACGCAAAGCGGAAAGCTACGTCCCTGATTTGGTGGACTAGTGCACACATTACCACCATTATGAATTCTATATCAAGAATAATAGTCTTTAGCCAACACATCATAGACAAAGAGTACTGAAATATGTATCTAAAGAAGAGAGGAACAATATTGCGCCTGTTATTGGTGTAAACAAGCTACTCATAACTTACAACGACCAAGTCACCCTCGAGACTAAGCCAGTGCCCTTTTGTATAGCTATTACGGTTGGAATGTCAACACGAAACCCACAAATGTTTTTTGTGGAAGATTATCCACCTTGGAAGGATTAAAAAGGGTGGTGGAAGGAGCATGTGGTGTAGCACCATCATTTACAACCTTGCCTCGAGGAGAAGCATGAGGAGTTGTTTTTGCATGAGGTAACTGAATACTTCTTGTAATGGCCTGAACTCGACCCACATATGTTTTGGTGTGACCTTTTATTTGAATCACATATCAGGATCCTAAGAATAGGCAAGGAAGTGATACAGACGCCAAAAAATGAGGAAAGTGTTCATGGGGCCCAAAGGCCAAAATCAATACAACCCAAAAGTATTTTACACAGTGAGAGAGATAATAGGCTCCATTTCTCAACGAAGATTTTTGGGAGTCACTCAAGTATTTTCTTAGGAGTGCACGAGAGTGATACGATTCGTACCACGACCACACCAATCGAGGGGGAGTATTGAGCGTTGCAATTGCTATGCAGCTGTAAAGCTGTTATTGAAATAAGACGGCATAATGTTTTGTACATTGTACAAAAAGATACAAATTATTCGGTGGATTTCCGTTTTCACTACCTACCAGGAATATTCACCTGCATAGGCTAGATTAATGCTGGTGTGTACCATTCACAAGAATGTTGTGCATGCCCCTTGCTAGCTCTTAGAGGAATCGGAGTTACTTGCTTCAAGGTATGAAGAATTCATCTTGATTTGGAAACAGTGCAGCTGACAGGGCAGGCGATATGCACCTTGAACATGGGGCCTACACGATATCAACATCCTCATGCTTGGAGCCTACGCTGGTCTATTTTCATGAAACAATCAAGGGCAATCTTGAAGAGAAACCTCATTGTTAGCCGTGAACTTTCATCATAGCAAGATTGGATCTCTTGAGAGAATACCTTGTAGAGCAAGAAACCACTTGGAAAAGCTGTGCCTGAATACCTGTCAAAGCATCTTCGAAGAAGAAGATTCTCTTTGAACGTGCTAAGGTGCTAGTACAAAGCTTTGAAGTATGTGAAGCTTCGAATGAAGTAAGGTTCTCCTTAAAAGGGCAAGAGAGGAAGCATATCCGAACCATTTGAAGGAATGCTCTGGGACATTCAAAGTCATGGGAAAACAAATAAAATGACCTTTTCCCAACTCGAGGCGGGTAACATATCTTCCCCAAAATGACATGACTCTACACAGTCTAAGGTGTGATTTATTGTTTTTGCTATTGATTAGATCATCGTTCATTTTGTTGTAAGAGTTTTTTGAGTCCACAAACTACATCATTCCTAGTGTTCCTCCTCTTGAATATAAAAAATCTACTATATGTTATTGGGTACTGGTTTGTTCGACAATTTTTGATGCAAATCAAATGAAAGGATGACAAACAAGTTGTATTATTTCCTTGGAACCTGGTTTAATAACGGGGGATTGACCATACATCCACAAAACTGTTGATAACTATAGTTGTATCCATGTTCCATACATGAACCACGCCACATCCAAATTCGGATTTCGACACTTATTGAAGCTAAATCCAATAGGCATTGAAAAAAATACGTTTTATGCAAATGAACACACTATGTAGATGGTTTATGCCATCTAACAACATCATGTTGATGACTTCAAATATGAAAGATATATCACAAAACCTCGTATAAGGGTTTCCAAATATCAAGTTCTCCAAAAGGATTTTTTTCATTAGCTTTATGGGTTTGCTAGCTTTGCTCACGCTAAAATAGAAAACCCAAAACATTTGAACGTGGGAATCAGAGAAAACGTATGAAAAAAGCTACTTCCTCAATCACAACTCTCTCAATAACCGGGATGACACATTTCCCCATTCCTTTTGCATGATCGGAAATTGATGTCACCGATCAAGCATGGCCATTGAAAGTATTATGGCATTTCAAAAGAGTATATGTTCTTTAAAATTAAACTTATGGATATATCATGCTTAAGTTCATGCTTGAATGGATGTATGAGCTCTTAAGCCGGCAAACGGATGATCATGTAGAGATCTGTAGAGATAGAATCATTGATATGGACATGGATGTATAAAATGTATATGGACATTAACTTACATATAGATGTTGATATACGTAAAAATATAGATGCATAAATGCATATAGATAGAGAAGTAAATATATATGTAGATATAGATGTAAATATATAGAGATATTAAATGAAAAGATATCTACTGAGATATAAATGTAAAGACATATAAAGATGTAGATACAGATATAGATATAGATATAGATATAGATATAGATATAGATAAAGATATAGATATAGATATAGATATAGATATAGATATT
>SZWC01016339.1:32065-46251 GCA_023375785.1 Penium margaritaceum | reverse complement strand
AGGAGGAGGAGGAGGAGGAGGAGGAGGAGGAGGAGGCGAAGGCATGGGAAATCGAGCTCCAGCTGACAACAAGGTCCGCCTGCTCCTCCTCTAACTCACCTTTTCTCTATGCGCCTTCCCCTTCTCTTCCTTCGACAGTCGCCGCGTCGCTTCACTTTAGTCCCTCGGTTCCCTCAAACCTCTTCTTGAACTTGGCGAGCTGCCCCACCACCTCCGACTCCTTCCCCGGGTCCTTGACGACGAACGTGGGCACCTCCTGCTTGAACACCTTGGCGGCTAGCACCCGCACCAGCCGGCCCTGCGGCGTCACGATGTTGACCCACTGAAGCAGCGGGTGGATGCCGCGCTTCATTGGCGGCAGAGGGTGTTCGATAGTGAGGAGGAGAGGCGACGGAGGAAAACAGGAGGCTGAGGAGGGGGAGGGGCGACGGAGGAAGAGGAGGATGAGTGGTGGAGAAACCAGCAAGGAAAAGTGGCTTGGAACCGGATGGCTTGAGCAGGTGAAGTGCACGCTACGTGCTCCGGCGTCTGAGGTACGGTCGGCATGACCACAGTGAACTCGCATTCCCCTTTCTTGCTGCGGTTTCGACTAGGGGTTGTGTTACGTACCAGACCTACACGAGTCCCTAATTCTCTAAGAGGGGGCATTTCTGTTATTACACAAACAGCCCATCGCGTCACGAGGACAGCAATATTCACTCATACGGCCGAGGGCGAATTGGCCACATGCCCCGTCCCTAGTGGATTTTCATGAACCTTTTGACAGCTTCGACCATCCTCGCGAACCTACCAACAGAAGTTTCACGACCTTTCGGTCGACTTCTCGACGACTCTTGACAAATCTAGATTTGTAAAGATGCATTGCCCATCTTCAACGTCAATTCTCGAAGACCCGCGACTTCTCGGCGGACCTTCTCGAATCAGACCACTCACGGCGCGACTCCGCATGTGTCACTCAACATTCGACCCAGGGACCCCAACTATGCTTAATTCGTAACTCGAAACTCATACACATGTGTTTGATCGTTTTGACACTTGCCATCGAAGTACACTTACCGCTAATTAAAAATCGCTCGAATGTCCCAAATTCTAAATCGTGTTTTGCCTCGCAACTTCTACATGTTCACCATCTTTGCTCCGATTTGCGCAACACTTGGTATCAGAACGCAACGGTGCAGTTGAGGCATTTGACTAATTCACCCATCTGGAGGACTACCTTGCACAAGTCTTTAGCGCATATCACACGTCAAGACTTTGCAGACTTCGCGATTATGACGTGAAGCGCAATCGACGACCAACAGCTGGGTCTTTGGCAATGACTATGACGATGGAAGAGCAGAACGTGCCGATGCATGCGGACCCCGAAGCGAAAATGAACGCTGGCGTGGCAGGCTTCGCGGCAACTGGAGCTACCCCTACGCCTTTGGCGACCAATGCGGTCACGGATTCGACAACGATGAACAAGCCGCCCCTACCAACAGCCTCGTCGACGACAGCAAGGACAATATGTGGCTGTAGACGCCAGGTGCGGATCAATGAGGAACTGGCAAACAGGATCTCGGCCCTTGAAGAAATCAACGACCACCTGCTCCAATAACTCAACGTCGTAAAGAAGGCTCTTCGCAATGCAAGCGTGCGTTAAGCGGTGCTCGTCGAGAGACATTCCCAACTCTTGAGCAAACCCAAAATTCGTCCGACCCCACCAGAACCGGTTGATCCTACAAACTCAAAGGGACCAACGGTTTGGATGTGGTTGACCAGTTTGGAGGTTTACTTCATCGCTGCTTGGGTCGACGACGATCAAAAGAAAATTGACCTCGCGGTCGCACTTTTGCATGGCACGGCGTTAAGTTGGCGGTCTGAGATAAAGACTCTCCAACGGCAGCAGGATACCGGCGGAGCATCATCAACGGCTCACGACGCTTGTCTCATATCACCGACCGCAGGCATTCTACCCTTGGAGAAGATCAACTCACGGTGGAAAGACGTGCTCACGTCACCAACCGACTGGAATGAATTCTCGCTCGCAATGCTCACACGCTTTGGACGACTGAAAACACGGTGAAGACTCCAGCGTTAAAGTCGGTAGTTTAGCGAGGTGGAGTACACGCGCAGATTCCGCAAGATCATCACCGGAGCAGACATAGCCCCGACGAACACTGTTTTCACTACAATAACGGCCCGAGGCGAGACATCCGGCGCGCGATCGCCATTTTTGGCATTCAGAACGACTTGATGCACATGATTGCAGCAGCAAAAAGGATCGAAAGCACCGACTAAAATGCTTGGATCCAAGAATCCTACAGCTGGCGATCTCCTAACCACAATTATTGTGAGAATGGAAAAAACCACTCGGCGGACTCCTCGACTCCGATAGAAGTAGACACCGTCGACCAGAGAGATACACGAACTTGTTAAAACTGTAGAAAACTTGGGCACATCGCTCGAAATCGTCGAAGCAGGCAGCAAGCCAAAAGTGGGGGAAGTCGTAGAAAAATGAGTCGAGAAACGGCAAGGGGTAAGAGTAAAAGGGGAAACTCTTGTCCATAAGGAGCAATTTGCGCCGAACGATTGTCCATATGAACGGTCCACATCGCCGCAGAGGGTTTCTGAGATCGCAAAGTTCAACGAGTGGTTACGAGGACGACCAACCGGCGATACTACTAAAACTTCAACCTTGAGGATGCAGAAGTGGCGGAACGGTGCTGACACTATTGGATGTAGGAGCTTCACACAACCTTGTGAGCAACGACATGGTTAGCAAACTGGGTTTGTAGACCAAACCAGGGGTGTTTGAAGGAAAAACCGTCGAGGAGAGACTATAGATATGGAGACTTCGGAAACCACTATGACTACAAGTGGGAGATCTTCGGGATGTAACGGTGTGGAGGTCTTGTCCAATTAGCCATCACAAAATCATCCTCGGATGAGATTTTCTGTACCTGCACAATCCGTAGGTCAATTGGAACAGCGTTGACGTCTAAGTGGAGATCGACGGTACCAAACGACAACTTTTGCTTATGGGACGAAAGCCGAAAACGGAAGCAGCAGAGGTGGAAGTAGCAGAGGAAGCCGCGAAATCCGAAAAACGATAACAGGTACAGCCGATACCCCTTAACGTGGCCTAGCACTGGATACGACGAAGACCTCATGTGTGGCTCATACATCTTGAGCCAAAGGGAGAAGCGGAAGCGGCAGCAACTTACTCATCATCAGCCTCATCAGCCTCGACGAAGTTCGCGATGGTACCGAAAGAGTTCACACCACTAATCGAGGAATTGGGGAACATCTTCCTCAACGAACTCCCAAAATATTTTCCTCCTCAGTGAGACATCAACCATCGCATCGAACTGAAGCCAGGTAGCAGACCTAGCGTCGGTCTACATCTTGTCTTACTAGTAGTATTTTGCTAGCTTCTTGAGCATTTTGTCTTTACCGAAGTGTCCGCCTGGGCCGGCGTCATGGCACTCCTCCAATAACATGCGTCGTAACTCGTCGTTTGGAGTGACGACAACTTTTGCTTATGGGACGAAAGCCGAAAGTCGTGATGGTTGGTACGGACCATGCATTGCCGGCATTCCAAGTAGCACCGGCATGTCTTGAATGCGTGTACAACCACAAGCATTTTTTTTGTGCAATGCGTAGTTGAATTCCAGCCCGCATAGTTTTCTCGACATGTGCGCAACCGGTTGTTCTTCACCACCGTTATCTTGGAGGAGAATGACTCCAATAGCTCGATCGGATGCATCCGTGGCCATGATACAATCCACCGTTGCATCAGCTAATTGGAAGGCTAGCACCGAGGTCATAGTGTCTCTCAAAGAGCTAAACGCTTCTTGTTTGCTGTCTCCCCAATTCCACTCGGACGTTTTTCGGGTGAGATCGGAGAGAGGCAGTGACACTCGAAAGTAATCCTTTGCAAGTTGATGGTAGTAGTTGCAGAAGCCCAAAAACATGTGGACGTCCCGAACATTTTTGGGCGTCAACCAATCAGTGACCGTCTCCACCTTTCTTGGGTCCACGGTGATCCGTCCGCCGCCGATGATGTGGCCCAAAACCTTGATTAAACGGTGACCGCAGTCACACTTCAAGAATTTTCCAATAAACTTCTCTCTCTAAAACCTTGAGAACTACTCGGAGATGTCCATTGTGCTCCTTCGGGGTGCGGCTGTACACTAGGATGTCGTGGAGATACACGACAAAAAAAAATCAAGGTATGGGAAAAAAAAAACTATTATCGCCACCATACATGTTTTGGGAGTGTTTGTGAGTCCAAACGACAGAAGGGTGAACTCGAAGTGCCTGTATTTGGTTTAGAATGATGTCTTCTTGACGTCCTTATCAAACACAAGGATCTGATGTTAGCCGTTGCGTAGAAAAATCTTGTAAAAAAATTAGGCCCCATGGAGTTGGTCAAAAATTTCATCTACTTGCGGGAGGGGATAGTGATTCTTGATGGTGATTTAGTTTAACACTCGGTAGTCCACACACATCCGCATCTCTCTTGTGTAGTTTTTCACAAAAAGCATCAAAACTGAGTAGGGTGACGTGGAGGATCGGATGAACCCTTGCTCGAGCATTTTCCCAACTACTTCTTGAGTTCGGTCAGCTCGAAATCACTCATCTAATAGGTCTCCTTCACCATTGGTTCAATGTCCGACTTCAGAAAGAATTGCTTGTGGTTGTTCTTCAACATGTTTTCCTTTGAAAACTCGTGGCTCGGTCTGCAAATCCAGCTTCTGAATCATTTCATTACTGTCAAAACTATGAGAAGGTCCTCCATCTAGTGGTGCTTGTACCATTCTACATCTTTCACAACACTTTGTTTGCACTTGTAGTGATATGGCTAGCTGGTCGTCCTTGTACCCCTCATCAAACTGTGTGATCTCGGGGACCCTTGTTTGTGGCAATGTGAGACGCTCAGCGTAGCGTCTGGTCGGCACACATTTTTTTGACCAGAGAGGAGCCTCACCATCTACTTCTTCCCTCTATTGTTTCCCGACTCCTCACTCCTTTTCTGCAACTTCCCCCCTTTTTGGCCTGCTCTTGCCGCTTTTGTCCGTCGTGCGAAATGTGACCAGGTTTTTCGCAAGTTTAGTAGAGCTGTTGATTGCGTTGATCGACGGCGTTGATTTCCATCAGAGATCAGGTTTCTGTCAACTGCGACTTTCCTCCACCACGACAAGGATTGTGGCTTTCGGGTTGCCAACTGTTGGATTCCTGCATCCGAGCGTTGTAGTCAGTGCTATCGGTGCAGTCGTCTGTTGCCATCATTCACGAAAGGCCGTCTTGGATGCCGAAGATGGCGACTGGTCGCCAGATATCTCCCTTTAGGCCATTGTTTTAGTACAAACACAGTTCTTCGGGGGTGAGGTCACTCTTGGTGATGATTTCACAAGAGCAATGAGTATATTCTACCACGCTGAATTGCTCATGTAGACATTGGAGTCTGTACCATGCGTCAGACATGTTGTTTAGCTCCCCAAAGCGAGTGAGTGTCGCACACATGAAGTTACCCCACATTTCCGGTGGCCTGAGAGAGTGGTGCCACATCGGATTGATCTACTCAAGAGGCTGTACGCATTTGGTCGACAATGTGAGAGTGGCTGCAAGAGCCGTTGATGGAGCTCTGCCGGTCTCCTGCTGCCATTTGATGGCCTTTAGATCAAACCACCAACTCAGAGCTGTGCCACACAAGAGTGAGGCCGCGAGGTCAATTTTATTTTTGTTGTTGTTGGCCCTAGCAGCGAGGAAGCACAACCTCCAAACTCGTTACTCACATCCTGACCATCGATCCTTTAGAATTCATAGGATCGAACGGGTTAGGGAGTGCTCGTCCAATTTGGGATTCACTCGAGAGTTAGAAACTTCTCTTAGTGAGTACTGCTTCACGCCCACAAGAAATTCAAAGCTCCTCCATTGCCGCATTGAGCTGTTGGAGCATATGGTTGTTGAGGCTCCTGAATCCCAACAATATTTGGTACATGTATTTGTTGATTTGTGCTTGTCGGCTGGTGCCTCCCATCATGCTCGATGTCCATCCAATGGGCTACAGCGAGGGAAAAGGGTTTGCTGAGCTCGAAGGCTCCATCACCAGATTGGCCGTTGGGTTCATCAAAATTGCACCATTTGTCGCGAAGGTTATCGCTACCACCTGGTTTGCCTGGAGAGCATCATTGTTTGCGTGCTGCTGATCTGCCACTGTCAAAGTATTTGCCGAGGACTTTTTCTCGTTGTTGGTTGCGCTTTCTCTGTTCTCCGTTGTTGTCGTGAAGTCTGTGATGTTATGAATGGTAGAGATGCACCGAGAACTCATGCGAGGTTACCGTAAGGTAGTTCATATGTCGGTTGTCCCTCTAGCGCCGCTATGCTCTGATACCAGTGTTGACCCGGGTTCGAGGATGACCCTTTTACCACAGTCGTGGAACCCCGGTCAACCCCAATGGGGCCCCGATGTGGTCGGAGCTCACATTCGGTGAGCGTGTCATCGCCCCCCCCCTCAGGAGCTTCCATTGACAAATTCTGACACGCATGACTGACAACCGCCGACTACGGATTCTCGGGGTCAGCTTCCCACCACTTGACTCCCCCCTCCCCCTCGTGCGAGCATGGGTTTGAATTTCAAACTTTTGAAGATTCCTTACACGTGGCAGATATGGATGGTGAGATAAGGTGCCACAGAGTAACATTAGCCAATGAAACTGAAGGATGCTGCCACCTCGTCGATTTTGACGGTTAGAGGTTGATTGTCTCAATTGCCATTATTTGACATATTTGTCTTCAATATTCTAATGCTGATATTAGTTTTATCAATTCAAATCAAGGTTTTAATGCATTTGTAATGGGTTACCGGCGAAAACTTGCTCCAGGGGTTGCGATATCCAAAAGGGCTGATTGTGAAAACAAAAACGCTCGTTAGTCGCTGGTCGTCGATCGTTCGGCCGTTGTCGATCGATTGACCCATCGATCGTTTGACCGTGGTTGATCGCTCAACCACTGTTGATCGTTCGACTGTGGTCAATCGCTCATCCACTGTTGATCGTTTGACCACCATTGTAGTTCAATCGATCAACCACCGTCGACCAGTCATAATGCAAAACTGACCTACCTACGACCAAAAACGTCAATGTTTGGCCAATGTGCTGAAATGGTTCATATTTTATCCTTCATGTCACAAATTATGAGTACAAAAAACCAGTCATCATCTCATTGGTCATAAAGAGGCAAAACATTGAATTGTAAAACAATTGTTTTTCCTAAAGTGTTATGGATTGGTACATTTTCAGATTCCCCCCCGATGCTAAGGTACCGGGGTAGCCGGTGTGGCCGATGTGCCACCCACCACCCCGATGTACCGAGGTGCACATCGATGTGCCAGGGTTCAGGGTGGCCAGGTCAACACTTTATGATACTAAGTGTTACACCGAGCGGAACGTAGGTGGTTCATAGGGATGAGGTGTGAGACAAAAGACGATTCGGGGTTTTGGGACAAATGGATCATTTGTATTCAGCAGTAAGTGTATTTCAATGACAAGTTCTGAGTGAGTTGAGCACATGTATTCAATGCTGAGAAAGAGAACGAGGCATAAGCTAGGTCATCGGTATCTTAGCTGAGCCAAGCATGCAAGGTCGCGTTGTGATTGGCGGACTCAAAAAGCTTCAAGATGTTGGTTTTGAGAAAATCCGAACGCTTTCATATAAAAGTCGAGCGTCATCAAGAATTCGATTGAATGATATCAAAACAATGATATGGTTTGCGATAATTTTTGCGCCCGTTTTGAAAATGGTTAAAGTTTTCGAAAACTTGTGGAATGGGACACCGGAGGTAGGGGCAGTTGGCCAAAATGGCCTCGGCCAAGCGGAGAAAAAGTCATGAACTCACCGCGCGGTGGGCCATGAATGTAAGAATAGAAATGCCCACAGTTTAGGAACTCGCGTATGTCAGGGACGTGGCAGGGATGAGGTGCGTGACACAAGATGTTTTGAGGATTGGGGACAAATGGATGCTTTATATTTAGTAGTAAGTGTACTTTGATGACAAATGTCGAGTGATGTGAGCACATACATACAATGCCGAGATTGAGAATGAGGTACATGCCGGGTCCTTGGCGCTCGAGCCGAGCGATGTGTGCGAGGTTGCGCCGTGAGTGGCTGGTTCAAGGAGCTCCGCCGAGATGTCGGGGGGCTTCGATAACATCGAAGCACTTCTTGATAAGAGTCTACCGCAGATGATTAGTTTAACAAATAACATCAAATATCAATAAAGTTTGCGACACTTCTGTCGGCCATTCTGGAAGGTGGTCGAAGTTGTCAGAAACTTCTGAAACGGAACACCGGAGGTCAGTGCAAGTGGCCAGAGTGCCCTCGGCCAGACGACGTAAAAATCCTGATGTCGTTGCACAGTGGCCATGAACGTAAAGACAAAAATTCCCACAAACAGAATTGAGGGACTAGTGTACGTGAGGGACGTAACAGTCTCAAACTGGTCCGTTACAACCTTGAGCTGCATTACGCTACACCGTCGGGAAAGTGGAGCTAACTATCCATTAGGCATAACATCCCTTATACCATTTTTTAGGTTACATAGAAACCCTTTTACAGTTGGTTTCTCATGCTAAAAAAGATGTGATTGGTCGGCTACAGTATCGGAGGTTTATATTGGAGGATTTTATGTTATCTTCGCCCTCTACCTCGTGACTAACCTCCAAGTGGTCCCCATTCTAGCTGGACCATCTTCAAAACACCCGTCTTTTTAAACTCATCATCAGGAAGTCCCCATTTATGAAATCATTGCCAGGTCACCCCTATTTTTCAACTTATGGCTAGGTTGCCCCCATAAATGGGGACAACCTGGCGATCATTTGTTGACAACGTGGGTAAGATAATGGGGATATGATTGGAAGCTATATTGAAATTTGGGTTAGAATTTGGGTTGGAAGTTGGGTTGGAAGTTGGGTTGAAATTTAGGTTTGATGTTAGGTTGAAATTTGGGTTGGGAGTTTGGTTGAAAGTTGGGTTGGAAGTAGGGTTGGTAGTTGGGTTGAATGTCAGGTTGGAATTTGGGTGGAAGTTGCGTTAGACATTGGGTTGGAATTTGGGTTGGAAGTTGGTGTGGAAGTTCTGTTGGAAATTTGATTCAAAGCTGGGTTCAAGGTTGGGTTGGAAGTCGGGTTGGAAGATGTGTTGGAAATTGCGTTGGAAGTTGGGTTGGAAATTGCTCTGGAGGTTGGGTTGGAATATTGATTGGAAGTTGGGTTGGAAGTTGGCTTGTTACTAGGGTTAGAAGATGGGTTGGAAATAGGGTTGGAAGTTGTGTTGGAAGTTGGGTTTGAATTTGGTTTGAAACTTGGGTTGGAATTTGGGTTGGAAGTTGGGTTGGAAGTAGGGTTGAAATTCTTGTTGGAAGTTTTGTTAAAAGTTGGGCTGGAAGTTGGGTTGAGAGTTGGGTTGGAAGTTGGGTTGAAAGTTGGGTTGGAAGTCGGGTCAGATTCTAGGTTGGAAGTTGGGCTGGAAGTTGGATTGCAAGTTAGATTGGAATTTAGATTGGTAGTTGGGTTGGAAGTCAGGTTGGAAGTTGGATGGAAGTTGGACTAGACGTTGGGTTGGAAGTTGGGTTGGACGTTGGGTTGGAATTCAAGTTGAAATCTGGGTTGGAAATTGGGCTGGAAACTGGGTTGGCTTTTGGGTTGGAATTTGGGTAGTAAGCTGGTGTGGAAGTTGGGTTAGAATTTGGGCTGTAAGATTGGTTTCAAGTTGGGTTGGAATTTGCGTTAGAAATTGGGTAGGAAGTTGGATTGCTGGTTGGATTGAATGTTGGGTTGGAATTTGGGTTAGAAGTTTGGATTGAAGTTGAGTTGGAAGTTGGGTTGGAAGTTGTATTGGAATTTGGGGTAAAAGTAGGATTCTCAGTTGGGTTGGAAGTTGGGTTGGAAATAGGGTGGGAAGTTGCGTTGGAAATCGGTTTGGAAGTAGGGTTGGAATCTGGGTTGGCAATTGTGCTGGAAACCGGGTTGGAAGTTGGGTTTGAATTTAGGTTGGAATTTAGGTTGGAAGTTGGGTTGGAATTTGGGTTGAAAGGTGGGTTGGAAGTTTGGTTAGAAGTTGGGTTGGAATTTGGGTTGAAATTTGGGTTGGAAGCTAGGTTAGAATTTGGGTTGAAAGGTTGGTTGGAAGTTGCGTTGCAAGTTAAGTTGACAGTTGAGTTGGAAGTTGGCTTAGTAGTTGGGTGGGATGTCTGGTTGGAAGTTGGGTGGCTTTTGGGATTGGAATTGGGTTGGAAGTTGGGTTGGGAGCTGGTTTGCAATTTGGGTTGGAATTTTGGTGTGAATTGGGATTGGATGTTGGGTTGAATATTGGATGTTGGGTTAAAAGTTGGATGGGAAGTTGGGCTGGAAGCTGGGGAGAAAGTTGGGTCTGATGTTGGGTTGGAAGTTTTGTCGGATGTTGGATCGGAAGTTGAGAGGGTAGTTAGGTCTGAATTCATGTTGAGATTTGGGCTGGGCATTAGGTCAAAAGTTGAGTTGGAATCTGGGTTGGAAATTGAGATGGAAGTTGGGTTGGAAGTGCGGATTCAATTTGTGTTGGTAGTTGGGTTTGAGTTCTGGTTCGAAGTTGGGTTGAAAGTTGGGTTGAAGTTGGGCTGGAAGTTTGGTTGGAAGTTGGATTGGAAGTTGGGTTGGAAATTGGGATGGAAGTTGGGTTTGAAGTTGGGTTGGAAGTTGAGGTGGAATTTGGGTTCAAAGTTGGGTTGGAATTTGGGTCAGAATTCGGGTTGGAAGTAGGGTTGGACACTGGGTTTGAAGTAGGGTTGGAATTTGGGTTGAAAGTTGGGTTGTAATTTGGATAAGAATTTGGGTTTTTTTTTTTTTTTTTCTTTTTTTTTTTTTTTNATGATTGGAAGTTTTGTTGGAAGCTGGATTGAAAGTTGGGTTGAAACATTGGTTGGATTTTGGGTCGAAGGCTGGGTTGGTATCAGGGTTGGAAGTCTGGTTGGTAGTTTTGTCGGAAGTTGGGTTGGAAGTTGTGTTGAAAGTTGGGTTGGAAGTTAGGTTGCAAGGTGGGCTGGAATTAGGGTTGGAATTTGTGTTGGAATTTGGGTTGGAAGTTGGGTTGGAAGTTGGATTGTGAGTTGTGTTGGAAGTTGGGCTGGATGTTGGGTTGGAAGTTGGGTTGGAAGCTGGGTTGGAAGTTGGGTTGGATGCTGGGTTTGAAGTTGGGTTGGATGCTGGGTTTGAAGTTGGGTTGGAATTTGGGTTGAAAGTTGGGTTGTAATTTGGATAGGAATTTGAGTAAAACTTTGGTTGAAATTTGGGCTGGAACTTGGGTTGGAAGTTGGGTTGGAAGTTGGGTTGGAAGTTGGGCTGGAAGTATGGTTGTAAGTTGGGTTGGAATCTGGGTTGGAAGTTAGGTTGGACGTGGGGTTGGAAGTTGGGTTGGAAGTTTAGTTGTAAGTTTGGTTGGAATTTGTTTTGGAAGTTAGGTTGGAAGTTGGGTTGAAAGTGAGTTTGGAAGTTGGGTGAAACTGGGCTGGAAGTTAGGTTGGAAGTTGGGTTGGATGTCAGGTTGGAACCTGGGTTTGAATTTGGGTTGGAATTTCGGTTGGAATTTGGGTTGGAAATTAGGTTCAAAGTTGGTTTGGAAGTTGGATCGGAAGTTGGGTTGGAATTTGGGTTGCAAGTTGGGTTGGTAGTTGGGTTGAAATTCAAGTTGCATGTTGGGTGGAAGTTGGTTTAGACATTGGGTTGGAAGTTTGGTTGGAGTTTGGGTTGGAAGTTGGGTGGGAGGTTGAGTTGGAATTTGGGTTTGAAGATGGGTTGGAGGATGGGTAGGAAGTTGGGTTAGAAGCTGGGCTGCAAGTTCGATTGGAAGTTGCATTGGAAGTTTGTTTTGGAAGTTGAGTTGGGAGTTGGGTTGGAAGTTGGGTTATCAGTTGGATTGAAATTTTCATTAAAAGTTGGGTTGGAAGACGGGTTGGAATGTCAGTCGGAAGCTGGCTTGGAAGTTGTGTTGGAAGTTGGATTGGCAGTTGGATTGGAAGTTTAAATGGAAGTTCAGTTGGAAGTTGCGTTTAAATTTGGTTTGAATGTTGGGTTGGAGTTTGGGGTTGGAAGTTGTGTTGGATGTTGGAGTTAATATTGGGCTGGATGTTGGGCTGAAAGTATGGTTCAAAGTTGGATTGGAAGTTGGGTTAACGGTTGGGTAAAATGTTGGGTTGGAAGTTTGATTGGAAGTTGGGTTGGGAGTTGGGTTGGAAGTTGGATTGGCAGTAGGGTTGGAAGTTGGGTTGGAAATAGGATTGAAAGTTGTGTTGGAAGCCTGGTTGGAGGTTGGTTAAAATCTTGGTTGGAATTTGAGCTGGATGTTGGATTGAAAGTAGGGTTGGAAGTCTGGTTGGAAGTTTTGTTGGAATTTGGGTTGGAAATTGGGCTGAAAGTTGGGTTGGAAGTTGGGTGAAATGTTGGGTTGGAAGTAGGATTGGAATTTTGGTTAGATGTTGGGTTGGAAGTTGGGTCATCAGTTGGATTGGAAGTTGGGTTGGAAGTTAGATTGGTAGTTGGGTTGGAAGTCGGGTTGGAAGTCGGGTTGGAAGTTGGGTAGACGGTGGGTTAGACATTGGGTTGGAAGTTGGATTGGAAGTTGGGTTGAATGTTGGGTTTGAATGTGGGCTTGAAAATGAGTTGGATTTTGGGTTGCAAGTTCGATTGGAAGCTGGGTTGGAAGTTGGCTTGGAATCTGGGTTGGAATTTGAATGGGAAGTTGGGTTTCAAGTGGGTAAGAAATTGGGTAGGAACTTGGGTTGGAAGTTGGATCGGTAGTTAGATTAGAAATTGGGTTGGAAGTTGGGTTGAAATTTGGGTAGAAATCAGGTAGGAAGTTGGGCTGGAATTTGGATTGGTAGCTAGATTGGAGATTGGGTTGGAATTTGGGTTAGAAACTGGGTTGGAAGTTAAGTTGGAAATTGGGTCGGAGGTTGGGTTGGTAATTGGGATAAAAGTAGGATTCCAAGTTGGGTTGGAAGTTCGGTTGGAAGTTGGGTAGGTAGTTGGGTTGGAAGTAGGGTTGGAAGTTGGGTTGGAACCAAGGTTGGAAGTAGGATTGGAGGCTGGGTTGGATGTTGTGTTGGAAGTTGGGTTGAAGTTTGGGTTGGAAGTAGGGTTGATAGTCGGGTTGGAAGTAAGGTTGGGGTTTGGGCTGGAAGTTGGGTTTGAAGTTGGGTTGAAAGTTGGGTTGGTAGTTGGATTGGAAGTCTGGTTGGAATTTGGGTTGAAACTGGGTTAATCATCGGGTTGGAAGTTGGGTTGGAAGTTGTGTTGGAAGTTGAGTTGGAAATTGGGTTGGAAGTTTGGTTGGAAGTTGGGTTGGAAGCTGGGTTTGAATTTGGGTTGGAAACTTGGTTTGAAGTTGGGTTGGAAGTTGTGTTGAAGTCGGGTTGGAATTCTGGCTGGAAGTTGGACTGGAAATTGGATTAAAATTTGGGTTGGACGGTGGGTTGGTAGTTGGGTTGGAAGTTGGGTGAGAAGTTTGGTTGAATTTTTAGTTGGAAGTTGGATTGGCAGTTGGATCGGAAGTTAGGTTAGAATATGGGTTAGAATCTGGGTTGGCGATTGAATGTAAAGTTGGGTTGGAAGTTGGGTTGAAACTCGGGATGGCAGTTGGGTTGAAGTTTGGGTTGGAAGTTGGAATAGAGGTTCATTTATGCCCAGTCACCCCAATCCACATGTTTCATTAATTGTGTACATTGCTATAGCATATGGTAAGCATCATTTTAGGAAATTAGCCTAGACAATAACAATGTTTCTTAGAAATTGCTTCTTGGAATCACTTTCACAGTTAGTTTAATGACCATGACCACGAGTCGTTCACTTAACTTTCTTAGAAAAAACATGCCCTGGAAATTTCTGTGTAACTATACATTCTTTAAAATCACTTTGATGTTTTGAATTCACATAACTACCTAGTTTTTCAATTTTTTAAAAATCATGTTGTTATTGTACTTGAATCGATGACATTGATTTGTCCTCAATGCTGTATAAGCTGGTTTCATGCGTATGGGCTATCCCAATCACCCAGACAACTGTTGACAAAGTTGCACGTCATGTCTTTTTCTCGCTTGAGCATCCCCCACCCCCCCCCCCCACTCGTATTGAGTAGAGTGGTGGAGGTGTCTTGGGAGTGGATCTCACTTC